>JAODXP020002094.1:0-15000 GCA_027497455.2 Sardinella longiceps | reverse complement strand
TTTTTTTTTTATTATTATTGTGACGATCAATTTAACAGCGCTTCAGAATAATGGTGCATAATCTATGGGAAGTCATTTGAGGTGATTAATTAGTCATAATTGAGATGATTGAGCACTAATCTGATTGTGCCTCCCCCACTCGTCAGTCTACTGTAGCTCCATGTGAACATCACAATCACAAACCATGTAGTCGTAAAAGCTGTTCATTTGCTTGCCAAGCTGTTCATTTGCTGCAGGTTTGGGACAGAAGGTTTCAACAAGGCCATTTCAAGGTACTTAGAAGAGGGCCCCAAGCAAACAAGTCACAGGGGCCCTTCACCTCCCATAAATACCTACATGATGAAACACATTGTTATAATTTTGAAGTATCACAATCAGTATTTTTGAAAGCTTCTTGCACACCTCTTTTTTTCAGTCAGGTGCGTAGGGGAAGACCGCAGGGTCACAGGTAAACCTGATGAAGGTCTAAGACCAAAACATTGTCATTTTCTTAATATTTAATAAACATTTTTGCTTGCGTAATGGTCAGTGTGTGGGATTCCTTCCAAAAGCATCACAATCACAAACCATGCAGTCACCAAGCTGTTCATTTGCAACAACCTTGTGATAGAACATTTCAACAGGGCCATTTCAAGGTACTTGAAGAGCCCCAAGCAAATGGGACATGGAGCATGGTGGACCCTTCACCTCCCATAAAAACCTACTTCAACCATGCTTCAAGCATCTTTCATTAGTATAATCATGATTATTATATTATAATGATTAAACAGTCAATCTGGGGGACTCTTGCCTGGTTTACCTGTCCTGTCCCAACAGCTCTGCGTTTAAAGATTGTTCAATTCAATTCAATTCAATTTTACTTGTATAGCGCACAAATACAGTACATTGTCTCACGGCGCTTTACAGACAGTACGGGAAGCATCCATGAGAATCAGGGGCAAGGAAAAACTCCCTCGCTTTGTAAATAATTTGTTATGTAGGAAGAAACCTTGGGCAGATCCACGCCTCATGGACTCAGCCTACCTGCCTGGGGCCTAATAAAGTATCCGTAAAGTCTGATGCATAGATTGACCATGGTTAACACAAAACAGTATGAGTACTGAATGTAGTCAGAGATGATATACACATAGTTTGTGTGACAGTCAGGGCCAAGGGATGGAGTCAGTAGTTGGAGTGTGGGATTAGTCAGTAATTGGAGTGGGATCAGAGTTCATTGGGTGTTGGTCGCCATCTAAGTAGTGGTCATCAGGGGGCCATCAGGCTAGTTCCATCAGGGCCTCAGAGAAAAGGGGAGGATGGTCCTGGTGTGTGGCTCCGGGGGGGGGGTTGGTCAGCATCCGTAGTGGGGTTGGGTTGGTGGCAGGGAGGTCCATCACTCAGCCAGTGCGTCGGGGCAGAGGAGGCAAGAGAGACAAGATTGTCTACAAGATTGTTCTTGTGGATCTGACCTTAAAAACCATTGGAGCATTCTACTCTCAATTTCCTTTAAGCCAATAATTTGAACCAGACAAGCAACAAACTGGGGGCTTTTGATTGACACTACTGCCAATTGGGCCTCAATAGCTTCTGCTGGTAACCAGTGGTCTCCATATCCTCAGGCTGTAATAGCAACTCCCTGTATTGATTCCTGACTCTACCAAGTAATGGAAACCAAAAGGAGGTGTAGGGGCCGGGGGGCTGTTAGAATGGGATAAAATAGGTAGGGTCATCCTCCCGTCCTTTAGGGCATCCCACTTAAAGGAGAAATTCGGTGTGATAAGGATCCGAAGTATATTGTAACATAAAAAGTTGGAACACTTGCCGGGAGCAGAATTTTGATATGTCCTTGCAGGCCGGAGAAAACTAGCTAGGTGGGTTTTTTTGTTTGTTTGTTTGTTTGTTTTTTAGCCAAATCGCTGTTTTAAACCATAGAAAGGCTCAAAATAGCCCCAGACTTTGTTTATAGTATAATGATAGTTCCAACATTTAAAACTAGACATGCCCCCATAAGCTTCAACTAGCAAGTGGTGGAGAGAGATGAGGAGAATAAAATGAGAGAGACGTGTTGTGTTGAGTAAGAGAAACCACTTGTACCAGTGTAGCGCTGACGTAGCTTGGGAAGGATGGAGTTAGAGACGGAGGTAGAGGGAAATACAAAAAGCCAACGGGTTTATTGCCTATAAACAATACATCCTAGGCAAAGGGCAGTAGGAGGTGTCCTCTTAAAAACAACAAACCCTCGACTACTAATAAATAACTCATCTACAACTAAAACTCTCTCACACATCTCTCACTCATCAACACACGTCTCTCTCATCTCTGATTCTCCTCATCGCTCTCCTCAATCCTGCTCCCCTGCAAACGTTCCAACTTTTAATGATGTTGCAATACACTTTTGGTTCTTATCACACCAAATTGCTCCTTTAAAGGGCAGTTCTTTGCTGTAAACTAGCAACATAAAAGGTGTACAAACATTTTTCAGAGTCTTTCTGGCACATACTAAAACACGGTAATGATGTCTGATAGCAAAAGATTTAGCAATATCATGCTGTAACAAGATTTTCTTTTATTTTGAGGTGGTTTTCTAGGCTTGCATTTACTGTATCCATCCACCCTTCATATGACTTAATCATGTCATCAAAATAAATTCATTTGGGAATGATACCAAAACAAATTATCTGATGAAAAGAATGCAGTACCTCAATGGAGAAACGTTGCTTAGTGACCCTTTAATTTTAAATCCCGATGTATTTTCAGCTCAATTAATGCCCAGGCCCATAGGCCCATTCCATGGCCTGGAGGAGCTCTGGTAGCCTGGCAGCGCCATCCTGCGTACTTACGTTAAAATGAATTTTTACCTCCGTACGAGTCTGGACCAGAGCGCCTACCTCGGTTCGTTCACGGTTTAGCCAATCAGCACACAGTTTAGAGCGATGTCTCTTAACTTGCCTGAACACGTTCGTTATTCTCCCCCCTACTTTCGAATTACCTTTACAAAATTGGTACATGACATTAACATTCATGATCTTGAGGACTTATTGCCGCCACAATGTCAAAATAAATTGGAATTAGCTAGCATCTGTTACTGCTGAATGCGGAAGTGAGAGCCAGGTGAGAGGATACGTCATATCCAAACGGAAACATGTTTCCCTTGCATTGTTCCAGACTGTGACGGAGTCAACAGTCGGCTTATTAGTCAGGCTAGAGTTTTGGTGCTTTGCAGTGAGAGGGTTGTTTGAGAGAGGAGGAGAAGGAGCAGAGAGTAGACCTAGAGAGAGATCAGGTTAGCCTGCAGAAACCCCTCAGGGCTGCCAGTAGCCACTGCTGCTGGTGAGGACATTGAAAGTGACGGTGCGTTCAGGGTGGCTCAAAGGTAGACCGCAATGGCATGACTCAGAGTTTAATGACTTTTTTATCTCTTTACTTTATAATTAAGCATATGGCTAAGTTTGTACAGGCACTGCAGAAGTAAGAGAAGAGAAACAATTTTGTTGTTTGTTTGTTTGTTTTTGTTGTCAGAGTGCATCTATATCAGGGACAGCCATTCACAGCCATTCTCCGACACCATAATAAGCTATTTGGCTCTTTTGATCCTCATCTCTACGGCCATAGCAAAGATCGCAGAATATGAGCTCAGCTTTTGCCCTCTATGGCCACAGTGGGATGTGGCAGGAGGGGGAAAATGACTTGTCCTGTTCGGCTATGATAGTCCCACTGTTGTTCCATAGGCCTAGTACACTTTTAATCATATGTATTTTTATAAGATTTATTAAGATATCTCACCATTGGAAGCATTCAAGATATATGAATATAAATGAATCTATCCATTTCTTAATTTATCTGAGGTGCCAGAACTGCGTTAGCCCACTCTTAGCAATAATTTGCAAACAGTGGAGACTGTAATGCAACATGCAATTGAAATTTGCCCTCAAAACAGCACAGGTATGTCAACAATATGGCCACTCATGAATGAGCCCTGTGAATAGATACGTTAGACATATTCTATTCTTCCAAGTGGACAGGGCATCCTTATTACAATACAACCACAACACCCTTACCTCACTCACGTCAGATGATGCGCTACGTAAATTTCGTAAGGCACTTCCGCGCAACAATCTGATGTTGAAGCCCTTCAGAGCGATTTCAAGCCCAATATTCTCTAACCGGACCAATCAGGGCTGCTGGCTGCTGTAGAGGGCGTGACGTAGCGAAGAAGCAACTGTTTTGAATCCAACCAATCCAGCAAACGTAACCAGCGTCATCGGTTGGTTTCGATGTGGTTGGCTGAAGTGTACGTCAATTAAATTGATGGACAAGCTGTTTGTCCAGTTAGATTCAAGGATTTCTGGCTCCTGAAATAAAAAGTCTATCGCTGGACATCAGATGTTCGCGCGTAGCGCTACATCTGACGTGGGTGAGGTAAACAGCACCCTAGTTCCAGGGTAAAAAAAATCAAGCAACATGCCTTCTCCCACTAGTTTCCTATTCTCTCTATACTGTCCTATGTTGTAAAAGCGACAAAAGACATCTTTTAAAAATGCAATAACATTGTCAATGCTCTCTTTCTTGCTGGTGTTTGGCACTTTTACTGCACTATAATAACAGCAGCAAATGAAACAGCAATGAAAATGCTGTTAACTGAACACTGACAGGAATGTTTAATATGAGGCTCGGAAAACATTCATGCAAAAAAAATAAAAAAATGTAGTTTTAATAACTGCAGAAAGATGAATAGTTTGCGAGCTGCAAAATATGGAATCATTAATTAATAATTCGTATTGAATTCTTGTTCCTGGAGGTGTAGCCTACCTTTTTTTTATTTCTTTCATCCTTTTCTCAGATCAGTGGTGCGGTGGTGGTGGGGAGGGAGGTGGTGACATCAACGTGTCGGCACCTGAGGCAGCAAGACAGGTATGTTAGACAAGTCGTTATAAAGCAAGTGGTGGGCGATGATTGAACGGCAGTAATGAGCACGTTACATGGTATTAGAGTCTTCCTGGTAGAACTTGCACTAAAGCTTTCATTACTATAGGAGCAAGTCTACTCTGGAAAACAAAGAAAGGTCTGCTGGAAAGAGCAAGTCTGCTTTGGGGCCAAAGAGAGGCGATGAGGAGGTGGGAGGAGTGGAGGACTCATTCCCAGAGTGCACTGGGGCATGTCACCCAGAGTGGTGTCCCTTTGACCCAAACAAGGTGGTCTGGAGCAGGAGGGTAAATTGGCCCGCAGATTGCCTTGGCTCTGCAGGCATGTGAGGTGATCAATAAGCCATCATGTAATCCTTGGTTGAAGCTATATGCTACTATTCCATGAGGTGACACATATGTGCACACTCTCTTTCTTTCTCTCTCCCTTCCTCTCTTTCTCTCTCTCACACACGCACTCACACACACTCAGACATACAGTACACACACAAACAGGCGTGAACAGGGGCGCTGCTAGAAATTTTGGGCCCTATGAAAAAAAATAATTTTGGGCCCCTCAAATATTGATTTTGATATAAAAATTTTCTCTGGGCCCCCCTGCAGTGCCAGGCCCTTAGAATCATCCTAACTTTTCCCCCACTAGCGGCGCCCTGGGCGTGAATATAGAACATACTGGTATCTCATACATTTCTCTTTGGATCAGCTGGTCAAAGTGTTGTGTTTGCAGCTTGCATCCTGTTTGGGGAAGCATCGGCAACCAGGCAACTAATGTGAAGGATACTGTAAATCGTTTACTGGATGGTTAATTTTTTGTTTACTCTGTTGTAATGAAAAAACACTAACATTGCCTGGATTTCAACTGTCTTTCTGCTAACAGACAACTACAGCAGGCTATATGTGCCGTTGGTGTTAGTTTTAAAGAGTTTTTTTTTTTTTTTTTTTTCTTATTTATTTTTTTCTTTCTATCTTTCTTTCTTTCTTTCTTTCTTTTTCATCTTGGCTATTGCTGAAATGTAATTTCTCTGGTCACTTCTAGTGATGAAAAGCATTTCCTACCTGGTGTGTGGTGTCAGCGCAGTACTTAATAAGCGTGGCGGGGAGATAAGCGTGGCATAGTTTTCTTCTTTGACGAAGCAAACGCCGAATAATCTATTGTTTTCAGAGCACACAAATGTCAAGTTGCTAATCGTGACTTGACATTCATTTAGTGGTGAAGATACATAGGCCTACTGAGAGAGAGAGAGAGAGAGAGAAAGAGAGAGAGAGAGATTGGTCAATGTTGTTGTCCATGCCTGCTGCTCATTTGTTAGGCTAATGTGAGTGTCGGCAGCAGACTCTGTTCTGTCTGCCTAATAGCAATGAAGGGCAACAAGAGTCACTGCAGCTCACCACCTGCCTGTCACACCACAGTGGGTGTGTTAGTGGGTGTGTGTGTGTGTGTGTGTGTGTGTGTGTGTGTGTGTGTGTGTGTGTGTGTGTGTGTGTGTGTAGCCTACCTGCTCTGTACTTGCTTTTTTATCTTTAATGCATATTAAGAATTAAGAAAGCACAATTTAAGTATATTTGAACTAAGTGTACTTCAGTTGAGTATACTTTAGTGTATTCTTTTTTTTAACCTGTGTGTGTACCTGTTCTGTACTGTTTTTTAATGCAATAACTATCAGTCTTTTCAAGCCGTTTATCTTATCTCTCATCCAAATGAAGTATCCCTTGTAATATAGCCACTATTCCTATACCAAAAGATACCAGACATTTATACTAAATGTCCTGCCAGCACGTGTGGATTGTTTTCCCTCACAGAAGGACCCACTGAAATGCGAGACACAGTTGACCTTTAGTTCCACTGAATAACACAAAACAGCACAAAACCCTGAGCCACCAGCAGTGGTGTGCAAACACCCCACCACCACCATCTGTGTCTGACAGAGGCCCTGTGGTAGCCATCTCTAAATAGAGAATACACAAGCACACACACACACACACACAGAGGCGCACGCACACAGAGGCGCACGCACACACACACACACACACACACACACACACACACACACACACACACAGAGAGAGAGAGAGTGAGAGAGAAACATACACACACACACACACACACACACACACACACATCCTTTGTGTATTTGTGTGTGTGTGTTTATGGAGACAAATGTGGGTATGGCAGAAGGAATATGTGTGGGAGAGTATGCATATGTGTGTGTGAGAGAATGCATGTGCGTGTGTGTGTGCGTGTGTGTGTGTGAAAGAGAGAGTGAGAGTGTGCATGTGTGTGTGTTTGTGCGTGCATGTGTGTGTGTCTGTGTGTGTGGGTGAGAGTGTGCACGTATGTGTATGTGCATGTGTGTGTGTGAATGAGAGGGTGCATGTGTGTGTGAGAGTGTGTGTACGCGTGTGTGGCGAATAAAAAAACAGGAGAAGTGAAATGTCAGGCGCACATTGGGAGTGCCAGAGGCTCGCCTCTCTGCTCGTCTGAATGTCACAGCTCCAGAGACGAACGCCGACACACGCCACGGGCCGACCTGTCTGACAATGGCCACCGAGATCGCTAATGATCCCGTGTGTTCCTGATGAAAGGTCACAGAGGAATGTCGCTCTGCTTTCGTTGGATTGAAAACAGACACACACAACCAGCTCTTTCTAAAACATCATCTGTTGTGATGTCAGTTGAAAATAAGAGGAAACATTTTGTGTTAAATAAAACTGTGATGTAGCTTAGAAGTTTAAGATGACAGGCTTTGTTAGACCAAGGCTCTAGTTTTGATTGGCGCCTGAGGGCTTGTGTATTCTGCTTCCATAGCATGTGTGTGCGTGTGTGTGTGTGTGTGTGAGAGTGATTTATCTCTCTTTGTCATCACTTCCGCATTGCTGTCTGTCTGTGTTGTCGTGTCCGTGTGTGTGCTGTATGTGTGTATGTGTGTGTGTGTGTGTGTTTTCACATCAGGGTTATCTCTAATGAGGACTTGCTACTATAGTTTTTCACTGAAACACTTCCCCCCTGCAGTGAGCCTCACCCAAAGACACACACACACACACACACACACACACACACACACACACACACACTTGCACACACTCACACACCCATAGACACACATCTCATAGAGGCAGTGTGGGATGAACACAGACATGTAACACAGGTGTCAAGCACATACAGTACGTTCACCTGGTACGAAAGAGTGGAGGCCTCTGCCTCTTCACTAACTCTTTGGAAATGTTGTATCAGTAAGTCAGACTAAACATTATCACAGTTTAAAAACTATCTTTGTGGTCAACCTGCAATGCACTTGCATAACTTAAAGGAATTTTTCGGAGTGATTCAACCTGTAGCCCTGTTGTCTCACATTGCTAAGCAATGAGAATGATGAAAGTATGTGAAAAGTATCCTAGTATCCTACTTTGGCTTGTTTTCTAATCAATTGCTTTGTGCCTTTTGGACATAGTTCATCACAGTGGGCCTACTGATTCCACATAACAAATCACCTCATTAAAATGTTTATATTACAGTATATATAACAATGAACATCATATAAAAATTCATATTTCATATAAACATTACAGAGCGGGCTCTGAGCAAAGGCGCATATACTGTAATACTCTTGCTGCAGTGATGTGCTGGCCTCCCCTCCGTCTCAATGCTCAATGAATATCCTTGCCTCATCTGATGACTGCTTCCTGACCACACCTCTGACCCTGACCATGTCCACAAATCAGTAGCATATCGTGGCCATGACCAAAAAAAAAAAAAGGCATTTGGTAATGCGATTGATATGGAGATTGATATTGATCGTGTCTCTTTTGTTATCTTTATTCTAAGACCTGTCCAGTTAAGCTGCTCTGGCTGCATTCCTGGCCTCTTTGGCTCCGGGCCATTGGAAGCAGTCCGGAACCTTGGAACCTCTACAGTATTCCGGAGTGTTTGCCAATCTCCCTGTCCAGCAGTTTGAATCTATCAAACTCGACACACTTATTTCAATTACTTAACAAATACTTGTTTCAAAATAGATTAAGATGAAATGGGATTTTTTTCGTACAATTCCCTGGGGGGATTACTTGATTAGTTGTTTGTATGTAGATGTGGTGCTGGCAATCACCATTGCTGACAAGCTATAATTGAATCAAATGTCCAGTCACTCTCCTCCTGGCTTCTGACTTCTTATCACAATGACTCAACGTTTTTTCTTTTGTAATTTCCCTAAACAACAGTGACTCTGCACTTTTCATCCCCTAAACCAAACGATCTGCCCTCAGTCTTGAAGCTGACAAACCCAGCGCTCGGTGACAAATGACACCGGCGATATGGCCATCCAGCGCTCTCGGAATGAACACATCAAACACGCCAGCCTGGCGCCGCTCTTCATTCATCAACACGACCTCCCTAAGGAGTCGCCAGGCAACCTCCTTGGGGCCAATGGTGTACCAGAATTAATCATGATGTCACAACCTGCGAGCAGCAGCACAGAGAGTTTTGGATCAAGTGAGGAAGAGATAGAGAGAGAGAGAGAGAGAGAGAGAGAGAGAGAGAGAGAGAGAGAGAGAGATGAATGGTGCCGCTGATAATACATAGATCTCAGACTGACATCCACTGGTTTACATGGACATAAATAATCTGATTATTTGAGACAGATATTACATTTCAGTCTGCGTTTATGAATGCCTGTTCTTGAATTCTGTTCTATAGAAATGCATCATGGAATCTGTATAATAAGATCAATCCTGTCCATGTAAACCCAATAAACTTGCCTCAACGGGCGGATATACCACCACTTCTAAAACAGAGACTTCTAAAACAGATAGTTCCAGTTCTTGATTGTGATTGGTGGAATCGTGTTTCATGCCATTCTAAAATCCCCAATATGTCCTCAACTGCATTTCGTTCAATTTTGCTACGCCACAGGGAAGTGTACAGTGACTAAGGTGCATTACTTCAAAACAAAAAAATATAGTAGGCCTATCTATATATTTTATTTCCTTGGCTGTGTCACAGTCACACAGTCAAGAAAAAAGTCTACTGCAGTCCTTCAGTTGGTCTATACAAACATTTTCCAAAGACAGACTTAATTTCAGTTGACATGAACTGTATAATTTAATGAAGCCTCCATTGGGTTTAATTAAGCATGTGCTCTTACTGAAGCTGTCAGATGAATTTCCCGAAACGGCTCAAGTGTGCACCCCAACCAAAGCTACAGTATTCCATAACCATGATCTTACTGCTTATATCGGAAGCCACTCAAAGGCAATAGGCTAACTAATCACCGACGACACACTCAACGACAGATCTGCTTGAAAATAGTCAAAGCCAAATGCATCAGGAGATCCTTACTATTTTAAGTAACAAAGCCTAGCCTCCAGTGGTTGCTCTCCTCTCTGGGTATAGGCTATATGCTCTAATTGCTGTTCACATCAGTGGCTGCACTTTAATTAAGAAAGTCACAGCAGCAAACTCTCTCTAAGCTCTCCTTTAAATATAGTTCCACTGGGCATGATCAGCATTGATAAGGCTTAGGGGAGACAGGGAGACGGGCACAATTCACAGGAACTCCTAACTACACTCTGTGGAACTCTGCTTAATAGACATGAAGAATGTTGGCTGAATCCCTTTTCTTAAAGAGATACTCCACCCTTTCTTAATGAAAATTGGCTATTCACCCTCAAATGCAAAAGCATTTTGGTCTCAGTGCATGCGTTTTTCTAGTCAGGCAACCCCCAAATTTAGCTTTAGCTTAGCATAGGCGCTGGAATGTAAAGTAGCCAGATAGCAAGTCTTTGTCTACTTTACTTTTTAGTCCCCTTTAACCCTTCCCCTTGTTTTCTGCATACAGTAGTCACATGAAGAGAAGGGGTGTCCCAAAGAAAATGGGAAATTGGATTCAGCCTTTGATGTACTGTCACTGTTTAATGAATCAAAGTTTTCTGAAAAGTTCACTTAAGTTCAAAACTGAAACGGCACTCAGGCCTGTCATTTGGTAGCCTATCATTTGGTAAGATTCTATATCACTGTTTTATCTCTATCTGGACATGGAAATTTTGTAAAGTCCAGCAACAAAATAATAGCATATAATAGAACCACTGGATGTACAGTATACCTTTATTGTGAAATATGTGTGTTGCAATTATAATGGTCCTTGGAAAATGTTTTGCTCTCTGAAGGGTTCCTATAGCCCAGTAAGTTTGAGAACCTCAGAGTCTGTTCTGGACTACTCTTCTCTTCTGCTAAGGGGGAAAAGAATGGATGCACTGTAAACATATATTGTGAAATGTGTGTTACAATTATAAGGGGTCCTCGGAAGATTTTATGCACCATGAAGGGTTCCTGGTCCTATAAAGTTTGAGAAAATGTGATTTAGACTACTCTATTCTTCTGCTAAGGGGAAAATGGATGTACAGTAAACCTTTTGGGAGGGAAGTAAACACAGCGTTTCTTCTAGTGGTTGCATTCCCAAGCCGAGAGCCACTCTATTGAAAACCCCATAGACCCATGGTGAAATTTGTGTTACAATTAGAAGAGGTTCTTGTAAAATGTTCTGCTATATGATGGGTAATAAAGTTAGAAACCCTCTGTTCTGGCCCACTCTACTCTTCTGCTAAGGGAAAAACAGCAAGTAGTAATGACTGTCTCCAGGGCATAGATTTATAATACATGCCAGATCCCCACAAAGATCTACTGTATGCCATGCTTTGACTATCTATGATCCTAATAACTCCCTAAAGCAACATTTGCAATTCACATCTTGCAAAGGACATTTGCAGCTTTGGTAATATTGTGAAGGATTCTGTCATAAATCTTTAAGGGTGTGAGAAGTGATAAGTCTACTGTGCAGGTGTCAGCATTCATAATGAATGGGGTGTGATATATTATAAATGCCTTCATTATGTTCTTCTCTGGTGGCCCTGATACAGCACAGCACAGCACAGCACAGTCATGCCAAAAGCAAAGAAGGCTACTACAAAATGGTTTCCAAAATAAAGTTCACGAGTACAGTGCCAGTAGGCCTAATCGTTGAGCTCTTTCCATTTTTATGGTATTTTTCATGTCTCATCATAATCTCATGTTTCTCATGTTTCACCTTTTTACCCAAAGGAACTTGCACTGCTATTGGTGCGATTTACTACATTCAATTGAGCCCAAAAGCCCATAATTCATGTTATCCTCAGAAACATCTCCAGACTTCGATCCACACTCTCCAACTCTGGGACTGGACTCATCCACTCCTACATCACTTCCTGTCCTCCCGCCTGGACAAATGAAAATGGCACAAGCATACACACGCCAAAGAAAATATGGAATATTGTACTTGTACAATTAATATCAAAATGAAACAATTTCATCTGCTCTTATACTTTAATTAAAAATGACCAAATTTAGGATCATACTTTACACTGTATCTATTTTTTTCATCTGTCTCTGCCCGCTGAAATGAGTGTGATGTGCACAAGTAAAATTAATAAATGTTTATACATTTTTATTTCATATTCTATCAAATTCTTTCATATTAGATTTAATTATTTAATGTCTTATTTATTTATTTAGTTAGTTAGTTAGTTTCTCATTTATTTATTGAGTTTTGTCACAAAAAGCATTCCATAGGGCGAGGCACAAGAGGACTGTTAAAATCTCTCATCAGGATGCATTCATCTCTAGTCATTGCCATTTGCCATTCAGTGAACATCTTTGTTTTCACCAGTTAGTCTCTCAAGTGAATGAGCGTCATGTTAAGAAAGCAGAGAACCATTTATCAAGCTTGTTTTGTAATAGGCTTTTTAAACGGAGACAAAAAGGATATAAATGCATTTCCACCTTTTTATTGAGAGGCCTCGGTGAACATCACAGCAGAACAACTCTCTCTGAATAGAGAGACTTGCCACTTCCATCTGATTTGAATAACACATTCAATGTGCAAATCTGCATTCGCACAATGTTAGGTAATTACAGGTGGGGGAGTGTGAAGCAGACACATTATAATTCCGGCTTTTCTCACTCCAGTGACATACAATGCCCCCCCTGCTGTGCTGTTCTCATTTACTCTCAGTGTGTTACATAAGCATATATTTCACATTGTGTGGTGTTTTTTTTCCCCCACAATACAGCAGTTCTTATTATGAGATAAATGCATTAATGCTAAAGTCTCCGTGACACGATATGAGTCATTTATTGCTGCCCCCCTGTGCTATGTGTGATTGGTGTCAAGCCAGCTGAGCTGTGCTGCAGGCTGCTGTTTCTAAAAGCATTATTGTGTCAGGGCCAAACATCAGGTTCAGAACGATAGAAATAAAAGGGGATATAAATTTGCAGTCTCTGCATCATTTAAAGGAATACTAGGCAACTTCCCACCACTGTTTGAGGTGTCTGTTTTATCAGACAATCTGTTTTGGTACATTCTCCAAATAAATTACATGTAATTTGGATGACATACAGTAGTCTTATTCCCACTATCCATCCAGGACTGTGTTATATGGCTACACTTTAAATGAATTGGTATTGCCATAATCATAAAAGAAATCAGAAATCTGAATTGAATACTGATGTGTACAGAACATATATATGTCGCAGATGCTTTTATCCAAGCTTCTTACATTTGGTCAACTATCAATTACATCAGGGCCAGTCACATGGGAAAGGCAACATGATGCTGACATTCTTAGGGCGGACAGCTAGCCTGGCACGCCCTCCCAGTGACGTAACACCTTCGGCATTGCTGTCACTGGTCTGGCCAGCTGCTGATCGGGCAGGATTTCTGAATTCCCCTAAACGGAGGAACTGCCCCCTCTTGGTCGAGAACCAATCAACTTTGAGCAGCTCCAAAGGCTCTCAGTCCTGTTCAAGCAATTCCCTTCGCGTCACATACGTCTGAGGAAAGAGTGGTGTGATTGGTTTTGCTTCGGCACAGCATTGTCCAACATCGACTAGTAGCAAACCGAGCCATTTGACGGGCTCTTGGTCAGTCTTGTAGAGCTTTGAAAGTCAATGGCAATCAGGCTAGCGGAGAGCTGTGGTCATTAGAAAAATCTATTATTTTAGTTTCACTAGCTCGTTAGAATAACTGCTTGCTCAATAAAGAGTTTACCTGACATAGCCCGCCCATAATACTACTGTTCATCCGTATACATGGTCTGGAGACGGTCTTCTGGGGAGGGTTTAGTCCGTTAACAAACAAACGACCAATGCTGATTGGGCGAGCTGTCAAATCGTTTCAAACCAGAGCTGAGTGCCCTCCCCCTGCCCTGTAATCGCTTCAGGTTAAAGAACCTCTGGACCTAGAATACGGATGAACAGAAGTATTATGGGCAGGCTATGTCAGGCTAATGAAGAGTACCTATTTGGCTTGGTAGCTGACCTTGGTCCTAGAGTGCCTAAAGTGGACCATGCTTGTGATCGATCCTCATGTAACCTCTATGGATATAGAGGACTATAAGAGTAGATCCAGGAGTGACATGGAGGAGTAAGGGGAGGGAGGAGGGACAATTTGCAACACCAGGTGGTTTGACGTACGCCCATGGATAAGCAATCTGGTTTAGATCTCCAAGATGGTAGATGGGTGAGTTGGACTCTTCCTGAATTATGTGTGGAAAAAAGAAATACAAATCGGAGATTAGCTTAAGCCATTTTTTTTACCAGTGTAACAATCTAACAAATTAAATATCAACTTCGAGGTTTGTGCCAACCATGCGCTTTTCCAAAGGCGTGTTGTGTGCCTATGTGTTTGGCAAAGGGATTAACAAAACTCATTAAACCCCATTGTTTCACTTCATTGTTCTCCGACACATCTGCACACCGCTGGCAAATCAATCTGTCACATTCATTTTACAATGCAGTAAAGTAGAGTGACAGAAAAAGTCACTCCGTTGTGGCTCCTGTCATTCAAATTCTTGGCTCGCGAAAAGGTTCTTCCATTTTGTTTTTCAACTAAACTTTAGCAATAAACTTTAACAAAGGGCTGTTTAGAGCTTAGACAGCGGCTGTTGCCAGAGTTCTCTTCAGGAGGGCGAGAGCAGTAATGTGTGGCATTCAGGTTAATGAAACCCATTGTTTGAGTTTATTGTTTTCCAGAGTCCCGGTGCACTGCTTACTGTCAAGCTGCCACATTTGTTTTAT
>JAODXP020002093.1:0-26820 GCA_027497455.2 Sardinella longiceps | reverse complement strand
ATGCCCCCCCCCATGGACAGAATATCACAAAACTTGGCATGCATTCAGAAGGTGTCATAATGATCCGACACCTCCAATTCTGTGTGTCTTTTTAACAGATATTGACAGTTTATTTTAGCTAAAGATGACTATGATAATAGATTTAATATCATTTTTTTTAATCTAAATCTAAAAGGAGAAGAACATATCAGAAGTGGATTCCTTGTGTCAAACAAAGTAGAAAATGACATTATACAACAATTTAAGACTAAAAGAAACCTATATACAGCCTTTTCTTGTATGCATACCAGCCATTTTGGATTGTATGCATACCAGCCACTAGGGGGTCATCCCAACTTGTATCCATTGATTTTTGAAATCCTTAGGCCTTTACCTAACACCTTGCCAAAAATCAAAAACTTGTCCAGAAGTGCACGATCTTCGCAAATTCCCTCCTGACTATAGGGCTAGGGCATTTTGCGGAAGTGCAAGGGGACGTGCACACCCACAAATCCCTCTTTTCGTGCAGGTTCTGCATATTGTTACCCAACATCCAGCATTAAAGAAGTCCGTGAGGATGCACAGGTGGGACATGTCGTTAACACGATCACCGCACAGGAAGGGGTCACTATCACCCTTGTCAATGACTTTGGAGGGACTTTTGGGATTAATGGAAAAAATGTCGTCCTGAACAAACAACTTGACCGTGAGGTACATCTTTCTGTGATTTTAATTGTGTTAAGGGATAACGTTCGGTGAGGCGGTCATTATGCTGGAATATCTCCCGACAGAGTAATGCAACGCATCCCGACGCGCTTGCTATCTAAAAGGCTACCATGGTAGGCTATGTGTGTTGTTGGGCTACGTGCCCACGACAACGGTCTAAGTCATAAACACAGATGTCCGTTTTTTTCTCCACAATTTATCTGCGTGCCTAAGAGCGTTTTGGGGGTGGATATCTGTCTGCCCATGGACACGGGGAAAACGTATAAAACGTGCAGTTTGCCTATGTACTATGCACGACACGGGCGTAGGTGGCAGTAGCACCAACACCAAATTCCTGTTTTGCGTTACTTCCTCTAATGACTTCGACATAACAACTTCCTGCGTCAGTTTAAAGAAAAATGGCGAAGCGCGGCAGTAACGGCAGTAGCAGTACTAGAGATGCGCGGATTGCGGTTGCAGCTGCGGATAATCCGCGGACTGGGCAGATGACGTCACGAAAAATAATATTTTAATTAAATTCGGGCGGATGGCGGTTGAACCAATCAACTGAAAAAATATACATTGTTAATTAAATATTGATACCTACATCCGAGGCAAATCTACTTTCCTTTTAGGAGAAACAAGGCCAGTCATTCCCACGACTACAGCACCTTGCTTGCCAAGCAAGTGTTCCAGCAACAAGTGCTGCGAGCAAGCCTCCTTCAGTTTACCTCACTCACGTCAGATCATGCGCTACGTAACTTTTGTAAGGCACTTCCGCGCAACGATCTAATGTTGAAGCCCATCAGAGAGATATCAAGCCATTATTCTCTAAATGGACCAATCAGGGCCGCTGGCTGCTGTAGAGGGTGTGACGTAGCGAAGAAGCAACTGTTTTGAATCCAACCAATCCAACAAACGTAACCAGCGTCATCGGTTGGTTTCGATGTGGTTGGCTGCAGTGTACGTCAATTAAATTGATGGACAAGCCGTTTGCCCAGTTAGATTCAAGGATTTCTGGCTCCTGAAATCTCTCTATCGCTCGTCTAAAACTCGTCTATCGCTGAATATCAGATGAACGCGCGTAGCGCTACATCTGACGTGAGTGAGGTAATCCTTCAGTGCCACAGGGCGCATAAAGTCAAGGCGCACTCGCCTGAATTCTGACACTTTAGATGCAATTTTATTCCTGCATAGTGCTAAGAAACAAGTCTAGACTAGAATTACCAGACTTAAGGTTAGTCATATTAAATTAATTAGCCTAAGCTACACCAAAAAGCCCATTTTACCCAAGCCTTTGAGTTTGGTCATCTCAATCATTTTGATTGTTTAGGCTATAGCTGGCGTTTTGGGCGCAGTACAACGCTAATCGCTATTCTGAGTCATTTTCATTGTTTATTCCGTTGTTAACAAACCACAATACCGTGGTGGTCCGCAAATGGTAAAGTTTCCAATAACGCGTAACTCCAAAAGCTGGATACGTCTTTTGCTCAAAAGCTCTCTCATCCTCCAATTAAATAATCTTTCTATGTCTTAATGCCCTCCTCGTTGTCTAAATTGATTGCCTAAAGCCTGAAGGCGCATGCATTTGGAGATGCATATTGTAAAAAGCTATCAATGACAAATGTAGCCTATGTTTCACGTTGGAGAAAATGTAGGCTATAACCTAATTAGGCCATTACTGATTTCTTTTCTATTTTAATACATGGTAGCCATGTCACTGCCGATCCATATTTATCTTGTGAGCGCATTTGTAAAATTAACGTTTTTTTTCTGTAGGCTATAGCCAACACTATCATATTGATGCCAGTCCCACGAAAGTGGATAGCTAGACATCCAGATTTACGCAGCGCTAGCCCTATCATACACTCAGACGTAGCAATCCTCACGCAAACCTTATATCTTGAGTTCTTTTGTGTTTTTAATGCCTACAGTTGCCTGGTGCTGGGTTGGGGTCCTTGATCCAGTGGTGGGCCGACCTGAGGGAAAATTGCCACGGCCAAAGTTTGTTCTCAGTTCGACCCCACATCCCTCTGTTGCACTTGAATTTCCGTTTGGTTGGCAATCTAGGCTATAGCCTAGGCTACCGCGATCAAACTTGCAAAGGCTATCCATAAACTTTGATTTTGGGGATAACGGGGCAATTAATTTTGGGACTTGGTTGTGTTGATCTAGGTTACTCTGTTTAAAAGTGGCTGCTTTCTTCAACACGGCGGCTGTCTGACGTTTGCTTATCCCTGGATTACAACTTCTCCAAGTTTACTTTTTGTTTCCATTATATTTTTTCGTTAAGATATTAACCTTGTTTAATTTATAATGTGGTGAAACTTGGGAATTTGTGCCGAACAACACACATAGCCTACCATGGTAGCCTTTGTGATTTATAAATTCACTGCTGCCTGCGCACTTACGCAATTCAATTCAATTCAATTCAATTTTATTTGTATAGCGCACAAATACAGTACATTGTCTCACGGCGCTTTACAGACAGTACGGGAAGCATCCATGAGAATCAGGGGCAAGGAAAAACTCCCTCGCTTTCTAAATAATTTGTTATGTAGGAAGAAACCTTGGGCAGATCCACGCCTCATGGACTCAGCCTACCTGCCTGGGGCCTAATAAAGTATCCGTAAAGTCTGATGCATAGATTGACCATGGTTAACACAAAACAGTATGAGTACTGAATGTAGTCAGAGATGATATACACATAGTTTGTGTGACAGTCAGGGCCAAGGGATGGAGTCAGTAGTTGGAGTGTGGGTTTAGTCAGTAATTGGAGTGGGATCAGAGTTCATTGGGTATTGGTCGCCATCTAAGTAGTGGTCATCAGGGGGCCATCAGGCTAGTTCCATCAGGGCCTCAGAGAAAAGGGGAGGATGGTCCTGGTGTGTGGCTCAGCAGGGTTGGTCAGCATCCGTAGTGGGGTAGGGGTGGTGGCAGGGAGGTTCATCACTCAGCCAGTGCGTCGGGGCAGAGGAGGCAAGAGAGACAATAGAAACAGAAACAAGAGGGTTAGGCCAATCTAGGAGGATATCACTTCATGATATGTGTCATATAATCTAGCTAGAGTGTGGAGAGGGAGAGAGAGAGAGGAGAAAGAGGGTTGTACAGGATGGCAAGTGTGCAGAAGGTGGCAGCACTAGGCTATCGCAGCATAACTAAGGTATGGTACATGGCATCTCACCAACCCAGAAGGGGGTGGTCAGTGGCCGCCTTGGAAAAACAGCAGAGGTAGCCCTCCCAGGAAGGCCCAAGAGGAGTGGTGATATGTCATGGCCCACTCCTAATTATAGGAAACGTCAAAAAGGAAGCAGCAGCCTTTTAGATAGCAAGACTTGCGTGGAGCCTATTTTTGTGGGAATCTTTTCATTATGAAAGTAGCCTACGCCAAAGGTCACCGAAAAAAAAACAAAAAAAAACATTGAACTGCGTTACGAGTCAAGGCACTCACTTCTTGTGTTCCTGTTCTTGCGTGCATGAAACCTAGCCTGGGCGAAAGCGACTGTTGACTGTGTCATACAGTCTGGCCCAACGCAATTGGAATAGGTTTCCGTTTGAATATGACGTATTCCCTCACCTGGCTCTCATGCCTACAACTTTCGCTTTCAGTATTAACAGATCTCTCGCAAGTTCTGATCTATTTTGACATCGTAGTGGCAATAAATCCTCAAGATCATGGATGCTAATGTCATGTACCAATTTTGTGAATGTAATTCGAAAGTGGGGTAGAGAATAACAAACGCGTCCCTATCACTGACCTCAAAAAAAGACTACAACATTTTGAGACATCGCTCTAAACTGTGTGCTGATTGGCTAAACCGTAAAGTAACCGACGGAAAGGCGGGAAGGGGGGCTTGGACCAGACTAGAGTTCTCAACGGGTCGGGTCTGCCCGACAAACCCGACGGGACCCACAGGTTCCGGCCGGGTACGGGCCGAAAATGTAAGCAGATGACTCGGGTCGGGTCGGTCCTCGGGCTTAATCTTTTCCGCCCAGTGAAAAAAAAAAAAAACATTTATTAATCATCGCTGCTGTTTACCCTGAATCGTGGTGAATTTACCAATCAATAAAGTAGCCTAGGCCTATCTATCTATCTACCTTAACGAAAGTCTGGCTGCTGCATGCAAGGTGCATGCATGAGCGGGGACACACGTGACGCGAGCACAATGGCAGGTGAAGGGAACCAGAGGTAGCCGATTTCCTTTCCTTGAGGAGATGCCATCTTTGTTCACGATTGATTTAGGCATATCACTTGAACTAAAATAGGCTAGACTTAACGGTTGACTGCGACTTTACTTGCTGTGAAATAATTCTTGGGACATTATGCGTTGTTTCACAAGTGTCGGTAGGCTATACATTGCATTGCCTAATGTGCAAGGAGATCGCTAAAATGTTCACAGTTAATGCACTGAAAGTTATAGTTATTCATAAGCTTACTGAAAACTTCATACTGTTCCTGAAAATAATTATTTTAATTGCAGTTTGAGGAAGAGATCATGCTGCAAGTCTCTCATTCTTGTTCTTCACCTGCCATTGTGTTCGCGTGTGCGCAAGTTATGGACAAGTTTCGACTGGATGGTTCAGTTGTAGCCTAAGGGAGAATGATGTGCAATCAACACCATATTACTGGCTTAAACAGACGATTTTAGAAAATTAAATACCACCCGAAACTAAAAAAAACAGACCAAGCCTCTATTTGAGGATTCCAAAAATATTCTCACAAACCACAAACCTAACTGGCTTCTGAATAACAAGTTAGACCTATTATTAGGCTAATAGCCTAATTATTGTCTAACGAATGTGGTGGTTTCAGATCAGTCACCCTTTCGATGACAATGCGAAGCTTAGGCTATTTTATTAATCACTATTTTAATTCTCACAAACCGCGCGAATCTAACGCAATGTGGATGATTATTTCCGCAATTTTATGAATTTATAAATCACCATTTATTAAATAATAATAATAAAAAAAAACGTTTCCACACTTAAGTTGGTTATTAAAGAATTTACCATAGATATGTAGGCTACTCAGACAGACCAGTAGAGCTGATTTATGTCTTGTAATAACGAATGTTCAATAGACCTAATAATAAAAAGTGGAGATGCAAAGATTTCAGCTGCTGTAGCCTGGTCTAAACGACTGCTCCCCGTGGCCTAAACGACTGCTCACTGTGACCTAAACGACGGCAGGGGGCTTAAACAATTCTTGCTTAAATGCAAAAGGCCTAATCGACCTGTATATTATTGCATCGGGCCGCGGGCCGGGTTCGGGTAGATAATTCATATTGATGTGTCGGGTTACAACGGGCTCGGGCTTTGAAAGCCACGGGCTGGCTCGGGTCGGGTTCTAATTTTCAGGCCCGTTGAGAACTCTAGACCAGACTACGTGCGGAGATAAATGTTTAGCGGAGCTATGTAGGATGGCATCGCCAGGCTACATGAAACCGGCACTGGAGACAATTAAGGACTATCAACATTTAAGATAACTGACAATGCACCTTACTACAATGAGACGTTTTAATATTTATTTATATTTTTATCCAGTTGAATCAGAGTTTTTTGCCTTTCATAATGACCGAGGCCCGGACCTTCGCTTCATGGTAGGCTATATATAGGTCTCTCTCTCTCTCTCTCTCATAGCCTACACACACGCACGCGTACACAATAAAGGTAGCCTAACAAAAGGTTTAAATTAAGTATTAAACTAGCCTATACGTCAGGTTTGCCGATGGGCATTTTATTAATTATTATGATTTTTTTAATGATCGGAGACGCTCATCCATTTTGTCAGACTGTCAGGTTGAACGTCAGCTGTTTGGCGGTAGAACGTCAGCTGTTTGAAGTGCGCGTGCAAAGAAAAACGCACTTCTGCATTTTGAACTCAAGAAAACGCCGTCGCCGTGGGCACGATAGCCACATCTGTGGAAATATTCCACGTTTATCTACCGTTATCGTTGTCGTGGGCACGGGGCCTGAAGGGAGATATTCCAACATAATGACCGCCTCACCGAAGGTTATCCCGCTTATTACACGGCTACCTACTGTAGATATTATTAACATCCGACCTTGTTTATCACTACTTTAACGGTAAATTTCATGATTCAGATGGCTAATACCGTCCACGGAAAAGAGGCATTCTGTGAACTGTTACAGATCAGCTGATTGGTTAAGGCCGTGTTCTGTTTCACTTTTGCTTGACAGCGGTCTGTTATACTTAGCAACGGTCCATTATTAAAAATGATCAGACCGGTAGAACGTTGGAGAGTCCATTGAAGTGAATGGAGCATTCAACAACATTATAAAGAGCCGTGTAATAAACATTAATAATCATTTTCTACAACAGTATAAGTAATCTTGTGTTAATCTGATCTGAATTTTGTAGACTGTTTACGGTTATACTGTACGAGTCCGGTGTGAAAAAGGGGTAGATATTGTGAGTGCCCCCAACCCCCCCTCCCCCCACACACACACACACACATACACACAGAGAGACACATACACACTTGCAATGACATGTTTCACACATATTATTTCTGTGCCAATATAACTCTTTGAGGCCTTGATGACATCAGTGGGCTGATCACTGCTTCTCCTCTGTAGTTTGAAGCAGAATTCTTCGTAGAGGTGCTGAATGTCAACGATAACGAACCAGTCTTTACCCAGGCTGTCTACAATTTCAACGTGGATGAGGTGGGAACATTATTCATACACCCCATACAAGAAACACATTATCTGCAAATAACACACACACACCATACAAGACACGCAGAATCTACACATAACACATACGCGAGCGCACACACACAAACCATACCCTCCATATCCCCTCCATAGAACACACACTCTATATTATGTGTTTGTTAATGCAATGGTGATTGTGTATGTGTGTGTTATGACATGGTTTATGTTTGGTTAATGTGTGTCTGTGTGTGTGTGTGTGTGTGTGTGTGTGTAGCTGCTTCCTATTGGAACATCAGTGGGCGAAGTCTCTGCTTCTGATGCTGACATGGGCATGCTGCTCTTTGGTATTCGTCCCAGCCCTCCACAGGTAAGATGCCCCCTACACACACACACACACACACACAATCTCTCTCTCTCTCTCTCTCTCTCTCTCTCACTCACACACACACACACAATCCTCCACAGGTACAGTAAGATGCCCCCAACACACACACACACACACATACAAACACAGTATTAAGCACAGGTAGGTAGAACCACCTGCTTGGCATCTCTGCCTGATGTCGTAATGGAAGGATGTCGGAGTGGAGGGATGTCTGAATGGAGGGATGTCGGAGTGGGGGGATGTCGGAATGGAAGGTGGTCCCCGCCTGATGCACCTCCACCGGTGCCCATTGACCAGCTGCAGGGTCATCAGCCGGGAGCACCCTTCTTAGACGTTTCGCTCCTTTCATCCCGGAACATCTCTGGGTGGTGGAGCAGCGATAGGGACGTCTCCCTACCGCCCCCTGCAGCTAGCCCTAAGATCTCTGCTTTCCCCACTGCCCATCCTTTCTGCGGAGCCACAGCCAGAAGCTCCCCTGCTCGGCCTCTTCAGCCAGACTCCTGATGGCCCTCTTCAAGTTCGTGCCTCTGATGCCCAAGGACTTTAGGAGGCATTGCGTTGAGGTCCCTGCGTAGCCTCTGCACCCAACCTCCAGTGGGAAAGTAAGGGCCGTTGACCCAGCCTCTGAGCACGCAGCTGCCAACTCTGTCCTTCTTCCTCTTGTAAGCGGCTTCCATTCCCTCCTCCCATGGAATGGTCAACTCGACCAAGATGGCGGTCTTGGTGACAGAAGACCGAAGCACAATATCAGGTCGCAGTGATGTTTGGGTGATCTCCTGAGGGAACCTGAGCTGCTGGTTGAGGTCTGACATAAGTGCCCACTCAGCTCCGGGTGTCAGTAGAGACCAAGTCCTTGAGGTGTTAGCCAGGCCCTGGTCTCCCTGTCTGATGAAGTGGATCCGTCGCTGTGATGGTGCTGGGCTGGTCTTGTTTGCCCTGCGTCAATGCGGTCTTACAGCTGGAGAGGATGTGCTGCAGGCTTGGATTCTGGGAGTGGCACAGTTGGCAGCTCTCCTCAGTTCCATACCAGGTGCTGATGTTCCGGGGGCTTGGGAGAGTGTCGTATGTTGCCCTGATTAAAAAGTCGAGTCGTGCCTGTGGTATGCGCCACATGTCAGCCCAGATGACCGACCGGTTTACCACCGCCTCCCAGGTTGACCACCTTCCCTGTTGGCATTGTCCAACTGCTTTCACCTTGTACGACTCCTCTTCCATCCTTATCACCTCAGATATCACCAGCTCCTTTCTCTCCTGTGTGTTGGCTCTGGACCACATCTTCGGCGCTGAACCCCAGCCAAGGCCCGCTCTTCCTGGTTGTGACACTCCCATGATCTCCTGGTGTTTCAAGCGGCTGACAGCTTGCTCCACTGCTTGCTCTGCATTCCACCTACGCCCTGTTCGAACCTGGGCATTGGCCTGTCGCACTACTGGGTCTGGTGAGTCTTGCAGCTGAAAGACCACTCTCACCTTTTCCATCTTGTAGCCCAGCCTGATGGATTTCAGTGGCAATGAGCGAACAGCGCAACGTCAGAAAGGCATCGTGGGAGGCCTAGCCACTTGCGGATGTAATTGTTGGCCTTTGCATCCATCCGTAGCGCCACAGAAGCTAGGATGTCACTCACCTTTAGTGGCCACATCACCCGATGGTAGAGGGTGTGCTGGTAACACCAGACCTTGAACTTCCAAGGGAGATTGCTCTGGTCAATCTTACCAAGCCCTTCTGTAAGCTGCGATGTCACAATGGCTGCCATCTGCTTGTCTGCCAGGTCAGCCGTGTAAAGCCTTCCGAGGCTTCTTATGGGCTGATCCACCAAGAGAGGAATCTTCTCTCCATCGACCCTGAAGATGATGATGTCGTTCCTGGCCCCCTTCCAGATTGACAGACTTCGAGACTTTGCTGGTTTGATCTTCAGACGGGCCCATGCGAGGAATTCTTCAAGCCTCTTTAAGAGCCTAGAGGTGCATGCTGCCATCTGAAGGAGAGTGGTTACATCATCCATGTATCTTCGTAGGGCTGGGAGCCTCTGCCCCGACTGGGCCTTGACTCTACGGACTGCCTGCCTGCCACCAATCAGGATGATCTCAAAGGCTGCTGTAAAGAGGATTGGCGAGATGGTGCAACCCATCGCTATCCCTTCCACCAGCCTATGCCAGCTTGTGGTCGCTTCCTGAGTTGTGTAGCAAACATGGAAGTTCTTGAAGTAGTCCCCTACTCAGCTCTGGACTTGTGAAGGAAGGTGGAAAAACTCGAGAGCAAAGGCTATCAGTTGGTGGGGAACTGAGCCATAGGCATTGGCTAGGTCTAGCCAGACTATGTGGAGATCTGATCTGCTTCTCTTGGCTGCCTGGATTTGCTCCCAAATCATAGATGATTGCTCCACAAAACCAGGAAATCCTGGGACGCCCGCTTTCTGACAACTGGTGTCGTTGTACTTGTTTGTCATGAGGTAGTTGGTTAAGCGTTTGGCCAAGACTCCAAAGAAGATCTTCACCTCCACGTTCAGCATCGCAAAGCCTCTGAACTGACTGGGAATCCTTCTCTTTTGGGATGAAGGTGGTCGCTGCTCTGCTCCATTCGGTTGGGATGGATTGAGACTTCCACACCGTGCTGATAAGTCTCCACAGCTACATCAGCAGCCCAGTGCAGTTCTTGTATACCCTGTATGGGATACCATTTGGGCCAGGTGCTGAGGCAGCTTTTGCCCGCTCCACCACGCTCTTCACCTCTTACCATCTAGGGGATGATGTGTCGAACGGAGTTGACGGTTCTGGGGGGCGGGGAATGTGCTCTGGTGTTCCGAGTGGTACCTCCCTTTGGCTGTCCCTTAGCTGTTCCTTGATGAGATTCTCCAGTTCCTCTTCCGTTGCCTTTAGAGTACCAGACTCTCCAGAAGGCCACGAGCGTACTTGAAGGGGTCCTTGAGAAAGCTTGCCCTTGCTTTCTCTTTCCGGCTTCTTCGTTTCCGGATCCTCTACGCTTGTCTGAGGTGAGCCAGCCTGGACTTGATCTTTCCCTGCCCCTGGGCTTTCCTCCAGGCTTTGCGCAGAAGCTACCGGTCCTTCACCAATTGGAAGATTTCCCGCTCCCTTCTTCCTCCTGGATTTTGTCCCGAATCTTACGACCCCTTCCTCATACACAATGTGACCGAACATGGCCAAATTGGAAGCTACGCTGCCTCTTAATGAGCTCCGCAGAATTACGAGGAGGCTTGCCTCAAAGCTCTTCCACGCTTCCTTGTCATTGGCCTTGGGCCACTTGACGCTGGGTTTGCGGACGAGTTTCTCTGAAGCCTCAATTGTGGGTGCACTTGAAGGTGCTGTGCTGGAATGTTGCTGGGGGTGGTCCAGGCTTTCCTCCTCTTGTGAAGGCTGCTCCATACTCATGGTGGGATCTTCAGCACTGTGGTGCTCAACCTCTGACCCACGTTTGCGGTGCAAGTTTGTATCTGGTTGCTCCCTCCGCACCTGGACTTGCCCTGGTGGATGCGCAGTCCCAGGTATGCAGAGTTGTATAAAGTACTGGAGTAGAGGAGTGGAGTAGAAGTAAAAGTACCATATGAAAACAGTGACTTGAGTAGAAGTTGAAGTGTTCTTGAAACACCATACTTAAGTGGAAGTACTAAAGTATTCAAAATGTTTTGTACTTGAGTATTGCAAGTAGCCTGGGAATTCCCATGCTCCTTTGCGCGCTTATTTCATATCACTTTGCAGAGCAGCATGGTGACCATGGCCGTTTTTCTCACCTGCTTTCGGTATCCAATCGCAGAACAAAAAGGGATTTGTACGGCCCTCGATTGCATTTTACGTCACGTGGTGGCTCTGGTATTGGCTCCGAGGTATGTACAGATGCTATGATAGACATTCGTAGCGCCCAATAAACGGCTATGGACAACTCCCATATAAAAACTTTTAGTGCAGTTTAGGAGTACTCCTAAAGTTAAGATAAGACTCTTTGAGAATACGGCCCCTGGTGACATACACATGTGGTATGATGTAAGAACTAACGAATAACCGTTCAGCACATCAAAAATATAGAAGTATTAAATTAATCAAAAATGTGTAGTGAAGTAAAAGTGGAAGGATGAGAAAAAAATCATACTCCAGTAAAGTACAGATACTGCATTTTAATACTTAAGTACGATACTTAAGTAGTTCTACTTCATTACTATACATCTCTGCAGGTATGTTGTTACCTTCTTCCACCCGCAGCTACATTCTCTAGGGATCCGTTGGTCCTTTGTTGATCTGTCTATAGTCGTTGCCATGAAAATCGTCCTAAATGGTCCATCTTCCATCCCGCCTCTCGGTGGACCTCCGGGCTGTCTTTTCCTTGTTCTGCTTGTAGTTTAGATAGGGTGACGAGGCAGCTGTACTACGTTGTCATGTGAGGTGGGCAACTAACCCTTCCACCCCTGATGCTGTCTTTCCTGCCGCCAGCCAGTCTTTCCTGGACGCCAACTGCTCTATTCTCAGTTGTCACTGGCAAGCCAGATTTGCAATATTTAGCACAGGTAGGTAGAACCACCTGCTTGGCATCTCTGCCTGATGCGGTTACATGCCGCCATTCCGACATACCGCCACTCCGACATTGACGTCTAATTGTCTGAGTGGCGGTATTTTCAGTTATAGCAAACGTCCCTGCACTCCGACATTTTTTTTTTCTTAGTCGGAGTGGCGGGATGTTTGCTATTTTTCAACATACCGCCATTCCGACATGAGGGAGCCTTGCCTGATGAGGCCAAAAAAGGTCCTGGCTGAGTCATTATTGAGAGCCAAAAACTCTGAATTTCTATCGCATAGGGCCTATTCAAATGGATACAAAATAAAGATTAAAACGTCTCATATAGGCTAGTAAAGTGCATTATAGTTTGAAACGTTAATAGTCCTCCATTGTCTTTAGTGCCGGTTCGTGTGTGAGAGCAACACAAGGAGTGAGTGCACAACTTGACTCATAACGCTGTTAAATGGACAAGTGTTTTTTCTTTTTCTTCTCAGTGACCTTTGGTGTAGGCTACTTTCACAATGAAAAAAAAAATCACCCTCATAGTAGGCTACTAGGGAGCTAAAAAAAAAAATAGGCTCGCAAATCACGGCCGCTATAAAAGACTGCTGCAGTAAAGTGCGCTGGTTTAAGCAGTGAATAACACATCAATTAAAAAATACCATCTGTCTATGTTCTGTTTCGTTAATAACTTAACGAAAAAAATATACTGGAAACAACAAGTAAACTCTGAGAATTTGTAAGTTAGGGATAAACAAACTACGGAGGGCCTCCGCGCAGGAGAAAGCAGCCGCTTTTAAAGAGTAAATCGACACAAAAACAAACACAAAGTCCCAAAGGTTTAATACAACTATTATTCCCCAAATCAAAGTTTATGGATATCCAGTCTGATCCTGGTAGTTTAGGATATAGAGTAGACTGTCTACCTAACGAAAAGCAAAAGTCAAGTAGCCTATGAGAGATTTTGCGCAAAAGACGTCTCCAGCTTTTGCTTTGGATAGTGCGTTATTGGACACAATCCTCTACTTGCGGACCACTAGT
The DNA here is from genome assembly GCA_027497455.2 of Sardinella longiceps. NCBI lineage: Eukaryota > Metazoa > Chordata > Actinopteri > Clupeiformes > Clupeidae > Sardinella > Sardinella longiceps. The sequence continues at coordinate 13,528 of JAODXP020002093.1, read as the reverse complement.
AGCCTATGGTGGTTTGTTAACAATATAAGTCAGCAAATACATCCAAAAACAACATTTTGCTATTATGACCAGTCAATTAGTTGGACATATATAGGCACTGTGAAACCGCTTTGTGCTAAAATAAAAGAATAAAAAAGCACGACGAATGGTTCTAAATTATATATTGCTCAAAGAAAAAATGAATATCTGGCCCTGTGCATATTAAGAATATGTTATGGCCTATAGGTCCGTGTATGATTCGTTCATTTGATTTTCAATTAAGAACGAAATAACAATAAAATGAAAAAATGACTTGTTTATGATTTTTTTGGTTTTCCAGTGTTGAACAAAAAACAAAAGAGTTACACCTATTCAGCTATCTGATGTGGTTTCCCACATGAAGCCAACTCATTGTCCCACAGACAGTATTCCCTCCCGTCTTCTAAAAGACGTTTTCCCATCAATCAGTCCTCTGATTTTATCCATAATAAATAGTTCCCTGGCTACTGGTGTCATCCCCTCTTGCCTTAAATAGGCTTCTGTCCAGCCACTTCTTTAAGTCCAACCTAGACCCGAATGACCTACAAAATTATCGGCCCATCTCCAAACTACCCTTTTTATCTAAGATCTTAGAAAAGGTGGTCATCACCCAGCTTTCCTCACATTTAAACACCTGCAATATTTTCGACAAATTCCAGTCTGGTTTTAGGGCCCTACACAGCACAGAGTCTGCTTTATTGAAGGTTCTCAATGACATCCTACTGTGCATTGATTCAGGATCTGGAGCCATCTTGGTCCTCCTCGATCTCAGCGCTGCTTGCGACACCATAGATCATGACATCCTCCTCACTCGTCTAAAAGATAGTGTTGGCCTCCAGGGCCCTGTCCTTCAGTGGTTCTCCTCTTATCTGAAGGATCGAACTTTTTCAGTTCAGATGGGGAGATGCTCCTCTTCCTCAGCTGCCATAAATTGTGGGGTCCCTCAGGGGTCCATTTTAGGTCCCCTTCTTTTTTCTTTATATATGCTACCCCTTGGGTTAATCCTGCAGAGTCACAACATGAATTACCACTGCTATGCGGACGACACCCAGCTCTACCTGCCTGTATCACCTGATCCCACCTGCTCTTTGAGCAATCTGTTGGACTGCCTAAACGACATTAAATCTTGGATGGCTTGCAATTTCCTCCAACTCAACGACAATAAAACTGAGGTCTTACTACTTGGTTCCCCCAGTTCCATCACCAAACTCTCAAATTCCCTTGGTCCCCTCTCCAGTAATGTCCATAGCGTGGTAAGAAATCTTGGTGTTCTCCTGGATAGCTCCCTGAACCTTGACAAACAGGTTAGCAGTGTGGTTAAGGGTGGTTTTTATCAGCTAACGAATATAGCCAAACTCAAATCATTCATTTCTACACAGGACCTTGAAACCATCATTCACGCCTTTATCACATCCCGTCTGGACTACTGCAACTCCCTATATTCAGTTTTAACTCAGGCGAATCTAAACAGACTTCAGCTTGTACAGAACGCTGCCGCCAGGCTTTTAACAGGTACTAGGAAATCTGACCACATCTCCCCAGTCCTAGCCCGTTTGCACTGGTTACCTGTTAAATTTAGGGTCGACTTCAAAATTTTACTTTTTGTTTTTAAAGCTCTTAATGGCCTTGCTCCATCTTACATTACAGATCTTTTAACCCCTCGCTCTGCCCCAAGGTCACTCAGGTCCTCCTCACAATTGCTACTTGCAGTCCCCCCTACTCGCCTCAAATCCAAAGGTGACCGTGCCTTCTCAGTAGTAGCCCCTAAACAGCCCCTAACAGTTAAAAATGTGCTGCTTGTAAATGATAGTGAAAAAGAAATTAACTGAGAAGGAAAAAAATTGTTTACGGACACATATGGGAGCGAGCTGGTCCGATAAAGTGAGGCGCGTCAGATTAGCAAACTGTTTTTAATATCAACGTTTTTTCACGAAAGAAGTAGGCCTATATTGCCTACATTAGGCCTATAATGCCACCTGTTAGGCCTACATTGGCCTATAATGCCACCTTCTGGTCATAACATGTTGGTCCTAATGTACAGGATTAGGCCTACTTTCGCATTACAACAACTTGGGTCAAGTAATTGCTGTTAGAACAAATGATTGACCGCGCATGGCTGGCTGCTATAGCTCCCAGCTGGTGAGGGAGTGCGCTTTTTAACTGTTTTGAAAATGCGTCTAGCGCCGATCAAATTGCTATTATTGATCAAGTAGCCATTTTACTTTTGAATTACGCATTTTTTGCCGATATTTTTCTTTGGGATACAGAATTTCTTTGCGTTATGCTGTGAGTTTGGCTTAAGTGTCAGATATTTAATTAGGCTTATTTATTTGGTAGGCTATAGGCATTCCATATAAGCCCAGGCCTGTGAATAGGCCTACCTTATCCTATGCCATTTTGTCCATAATGTAGGCTTACACCATGGTCCAATAGTTTTTTCACGACTGGAGATTGCCTAACGCTGCGCTGAATTAATTAAAGATTTAGAAGGCTGCAATTTTGTATAGACATAGCACAACTGAGGCATAAAAGCATCATTAAGAAAACTATAGTCTATCCCCAGCACTTAAGAAACAAGCATATGTTTTTTCCCCAGCACTTTGGAAACCAAACGGACGCCCATATTAAAATATAAAATCAAAATTGGTGCCAATACCGTTTTTAAATGTTTCATTTTTGACCTGAGCATTAAATGAAAGTTTCAAAAAAGAAGTTGTTATTTTGTTTTTTGTTCAACACTGGAAAACCAAAAAATCATATAACAAGTAATTTTTCCATTTTATTGTTATTTCGTTTCGCAAATGAACGAATCATACACGGACCCCTATATCCTATATTTAGAAAAATCATGGAAATCCCATTGATAATGGGATGGGCAAAACAGAGTAACAGATCGGTTGCACCATGCAGCCCATACACAAACTGGGAACATTAGCAACGTTTGCTGGTTACTATTAGCTACTTTGTAATCAAGTTGCCTTGAATTGACACATGGATTTGCAAAAAGAAAATAGGATATTCATCCAATCTCAATGCAGGCTATCTAAATCTGCTTTCTGCATAACGCTGCTAAGAGAAAGAGGCATGGTGCGAAACTCCGCCGGTTGTTTTATGTAGCCTGTATTAACAGTCATAAACAAACGAAGATATATTTAATATTTATGTCATCAAAAGATGTAGTAGCCTAGGCTAGACCTAAACTAGGACGTGAGTGACAGGCTTGTCCACGACTTAAATTTTTCACCAGTAGACTCGCCGTAATGGCTCATACAGTCCAAAACATCTGTATGTATCTGTATTATAACGGGCTGCAAGGCTATTCATGTGCCGCTGAAAATAGCCTATGACTACAGAAATAAATAATTTGAAATCGTTGCATTTTGCGAAAAAAAAATAATTAGCCTAGATGCCACCTGCCCAAAAGTGGACCGGCTCATCAGATCGCACAGATTACCAGCCTGCTTCCACACGTGAGAGAATAGCCTATATAGACTATATCCACGACAAACCCACAACAAACATTAAGACACCCTTCCAGAATTGAGCACAGTGATCAAGACACGGGAGAATGCCCAAAGCATGTAGGTAAAAAATTGTGGCAACTTTGACAGCGGCCACAGCTCAGGCGAGAGCAGAGGGGAGGGGCACTTATCTCAGAGCGGGCGCACTTTTTCCTTCGCTTAAACCAATAAAAGATAATGCCCCCAAATAGGGAAGTGCTTCATTATGCTGTCGGAATGGCGGTATGAAACATGTTGGAATGGTTGATGTCGTAATGGAAGGATGTCGGAGTGGAGGGATGTCTGAATGGAGGGATGTCGGAGTGGGGGGATGTCGGAATGGAAGGTGGTCCCCGCCTGATGCACCTCCGCTGGTGCCCATTGACCAGCTGCAGGGTCATCAGCCGGGAGCCACCCTTCTTAGATGTTTCGCTCCTTTCATCCCGGAACATCTCTGGGTGGTGGAGCAGCGATAGGGACGTCTCCCTACCGCCCCCTGCAGCTGGCCCTAAGATCCCTGCTTTCCCCACTGCCCATCCTTTCTGCGGAGCCACAGCCAGAAGCTCCCCTGCTCGGCCTCTTCAGCCAGACTCCTGATGGCCCTCTTCAAGTTTGTGCCTCTGATGCCCAAGGACTTTAGGAGGCGTTGCGTTGAGGTCCCACACACACATCCTTCTCAACCCTCCACAGGTAAGATGCACACACACACACACACACACACTCACAATTACAGGAAGAATCTCTCACCTTGAGCACATACATGTTGTTTCCACAGGACTACTTTAAGATCGCGAGCGTCTACACCCCAAACATCCTGATCAAGAGCCATCTGGACTTCGACACCATCAAAAACACACACTTCATTGTGTATGTCAATGTGAGTGAGATCTGGATTATGACACCATCAAAAACACACACTTATTTGTGTCCGTCAGGGTGAGTGAGATCTGGTCTACAACACCGTTGTGTAAACCGTGACATCAAATGGTTGCACTGCCCTCAATCTAAGCTGGAGCTACACACGGACAACATAAATATTGTTCCTCTATTGTTTCTTCACCTCTCCGATCATCTACCAACTCCATGTACTGTCTTCCATGTTGTTCCCATAATTCATGGTGGCGTGGGTTTAAAGTGTCAGGCCACCATCTGTGGAAATAAGTTCATTTTGCACCTCACCTCGAGTAAAGCAATTGAGTTTTACCTTTTTTCTGTTCATCAAGCCGTTCTCTGAGCCTGAGATCTTTGAACCGAATTAGACCAGTAGCATTGTGCTCGCTAGCATTAAGCTTAAAAAACGATTTCCAGTGATTTTTCCATTTAAATATTTGAAGTGTCAGCCCATCTTGGCACATTCATTCATCGCTGTAGACACATCAGTCTCACGGTCATACAGCTACTGAAGAGTGACCACAGCAGGTCAAAAAGTAATGATGCGGAGGCGTCTACTTAAGGCTGGCACCACCATGTGGCATAACTGCATATGACAGTACAGAACAGTACATCATTACTTTTTGCATTATGCAACTGAGTACACAAATTATATATCTCAACAGTCTGTAATTAGAAAGGCATCCAAGAATCCAACATTACACCACCATATGACAGCATTTTTCGTTTGGCCGGGAAATTATTCAGTTCACATTACGCTGTGCAGAAGGCAGTGATGCAGCTTGTATAAAGCAGCGGATTTGTGTTTTATTATGTTTTATTTATTTATGTTTTATTATGTTTTATTTATTTATGTTTTATTATGTTTGCTGTAGACCAGTGGACAATATTGTGACTTAATACCCAATTTGAAAACACATATTTTATGCTGCACAGCTGACATGGAACGATATTAACCGCTTCAGGATCTGACTACATTATTTGTTTCTCCAGCTGGAAGTCAGCCTAGATTTCTTATACTTTAGAGTGCCCAGGTCAAGACTATTTATGCACGTCTTACTGGGTTTGCAAAGTAAATTTTATTTTCATGTGTTTAAAAAGATTAAAGACATCCATGCTTTAATGTCTTCAATGAATTCTAAAACCTTAGTGACAGAGATATTTTTTGGGACTGAGTGGCATCATCTGCATAGCAGTGGAAAGAGATGTAATATTTTATATGCAACCCAGAGGCAGGAGAGAAAGGGAAAACAGGATGGGGCCAAGTATTGACCCCTGCAGGACTCTCTAAGTGTGTGTGTGTGGTGTGTGTTTTGGTCACCTGTGGTAACGTGGTGAATTCCATTGAACTATTGACTGCTTTGTTCATTGACTGCAGGACACCCAATTACCAACCCCAGACGATCATCAAGCGACCGCCACCGTCTCCATCACTATCAACGATGTGGACAACCGGCCGCCCTGGTTTCAGCCCTGTGTGGAGGAGATGGTGGGCCAGGCCAAAATCTGCCTGAGTGCCGGCTACACCGGCCAGGTCACCTTAACACAGCAAGAGGTAAGTTTCCCCAACCTAACACAGACTCTAACACAGCAAACAGTAAGTTTCTCTACCTAACACAGACTCTTAACACAGCAAACAGTAAGTTTCCCCAACCTAGCACAGACTAACACAGCAAACAGTAAGTTTCCCCACCTAACACAGACTCTAACACAGTGAACAGTTTCCCCAACCTAGTGTAGCCGGTGGCACACAGGTCTCAAACCCGCCACCTCGCAAGCTACAACAAGCCCCCGGGAGTCGGACGCTCTAACCACTGAGCTAAAAGCCCAGGCTTGTAACTCAACAGTTAGAAACGCTCAAGGAATTGGGTTGCGAGGATTTACACGCTTTAGTAACTCTTGGTGTGAACGTACAGTCAGCATACAATAGCAACTTGCACTTTACTGCATTTGAGGTTGTTTATAGCCTATATATTAAAATTAGAAGGGCCCCAGGATCGAGCCTTGGGGAACCCTGCATATTGTACTTTGTGTATCAGAGAGGGCACCTTCAGAAAATTGTGTACTTGTTTCCTATCTGTCACTTAAGATGTAAACCATTTGATGGCTGAGATTCTGAAAACCCAATGCAATGTCACTGAGAAATGTTAATTGATTGACTGATTTGCTTAACGAGTGTGCTCCCAATTATTGTGGATCCCTTACCCTTGCCAGCATAATAGTCTCTCAGGATCTTGAGTGCTCCACGTCCATCATCTGCAGCCTCTCGCATGACCAGGGACAAACTTTTGTCATCGAGGAATTGGATCAGTTCAGCATATGCTTCAGCATTCTTTGCTGCATCCGCAGCTAGCGTGGCTGCATTTGCACCCTCAGCAGGCCCATCCAAAATTGTGTCCTTTAATTTCTGCAACCGCAGATGGCCCAAAAACTTTGTCTCCCATAGTTCATAGTTCTTTTCGTCTCCATCAAACACAAGGCGAGACCAACGCGAACTTGCCTTTTCGCTCATGGTGCTGGCACTCCAAACTTTGAGGCACACATTCAAACTTGCAAACAAACGGTTTTGCTACTCGGTATCTTCACAAACATAAACACATCTGGGCCCATAACCTGTTAAACTGAGCTGACTAGATACCAGTCTAGAAATGAACATGGAGACAGGTCATGCTGGAAACACACAATCAATTGTTTATTGGTTCAGGTGTGGTTTAAATAACACATCACATGGCAGAGTCACATGGCACACACCTGAGAGGGATCCACAATAATCAAAATATCATGGTTGAAATGGCAGGCCGTCAGCCACTCATCAACACATCTCATTTTCAATGATTGCAATGGCAATTTATTTATAAAGCGCATTTCATACTCAAAGCAGACACAATGTGCTTTACATAAAAATGCTGCATGAATTTCTTTACATAAAAATATTGCATGAAAAAGGAAAACAAGTAGATAAAATATAAAAGCCATGCATCTACACACATGCATGTATAGTTGCACAAATATATACATACACAAGAATGAAAATACTCTCTCACAAACATCACACCCACACACACACATAGGCACACACACACTCTCACACACACACACACACACACATATGCATATAGATTAACTAAAAATATAAGCAAATGGAGCATAAATTATCATAGTAGAAAAGACCAATCTACAATTTCAACAAAAAGGCTACACTCCATAGTGATATTAAAAAGTAAAAATACCCAGAAAATAAATTAAAGAAATGAAATAGCAAATAGGGTGGACTTCACATGGGTCTTAAAGTTGGTGATAGTTTGGGCATTTCTAATATGAATAGGAAGTTTGTTCCATAACTGGACTGCATAATAGCTGAAGGCAGTTTCGCCATGTTTTGTGCGGGTCAGAGGTTTACATAGCAACTGACTTATCTTGACTTCTGAGTGGTCTAAGGGGGGTGTAGATTGTGAGCATATCTGATATATATTTTGGGCCTATCCCATGTAATGCTTTAAAAACTAATAGCAAAACTTTAAAATCTATCCTAAAAGAGATTGGTAGCCAATGTAGGGATTTGAGGGTTGGGGTAATATGTTCCCTTCTACTTAATCTAGTAAGGACTCTTGCTGCAGCGTTTTGGACTAGCTGAAGCTGTTTGATGGTCTTTTTTGGGAGTCCTGTGAGTAGCCCATTGCAATAATCAAGTCTACTTGAGATAAAAGCATGTACAGGTTTTTTTTTTTTAGGTCTGACTGAGTCATAAGGTCTCTAAGTTTTACAATGTTTTTCAAGTGATAAAAGGATGATCTAGTTATAGCTTATACATGATTGTCAAAGTTAAGGTCAGTGTCAAATAGTATTCCTAGCTAGGTTTCTGACTGTGGTCTTAACTTCAAGCCCCTTTTCATTGAGGACAGTGGCAATTTTTTCTCTGTCATTCTTTTTCCCAAATAAAATACGTCAGTCTTGTCTTTGTTTAATTGTAGGAAGTTTTGTTGCATCCATCTATTTATTTGGTTCAAGCAGTCATATAGTGAGCCAAGAGGGTTATTGTCAGTAGGTGATAATGCCAAATAGAGTTGTGTGTCATCTGCGTAACTGTGGTAGGAAACCTGAGTCCTCTGTATGATCTGGCCTAGTGGGAGCATACAAAGATTAAAAAGAAGGGGCCCCAGGATTGATCCTTGGGGGACCCCTGAGGTTAGGGGTTCAGGTGACGAGGTGTAGTTACCAAGTGCAACAAAGAAACTTCTCTGTTCTAGGTAGCCAGCTAATCACTTTGCCTGAGAGTCTTACCTGGGGTTCAAGATGGTACAGAAGTATCCCATGGTCAATTGTGTCAAAGGCTGCACTGAGGTCTAACAATCCTAGGACTGAGATCTTACCTGAGTCTGTGTTGACTCGTATATCATTTAAAACCTTTATAAGAGCCGTCTCGGTGCTGTGATTGGACCTGAAACCAGACTGGAAAGCAATTTGCTGTCAGAAAGTCATTTAACTGATTGAAAACTGTTTTCTCAATAAGTTTGGTAAATTGGATACTGGTCTGTAGTTAGAGCTGTTGATCAAGGGTTTTCTTTTTGAGCAACGGTTTTACAATTGTCATTTTCAAGGAGTTAGGGAAAGTTCCTGACTGAAGGGAAGAATTTACAATCTGCAGTACCCAGGGCCGGACTGGGACCAAAAAACGGCCCAGGCGAGCTAAAATAACACTAAAAGTTGGATATATTGCATGCATATGAGAGATTAAATGAAACTAGCCCAATATCCTTCATGAAAATTATGAGTAAATGACAGCCCCGGCCCAAAAATGACTGTCGGCTCACCGGGCATTGCCCTGTATGACCCCAATGGCCAGTCCATGCCTGGCAGTACCCTATCTGCAATTAGATGAAAAATATTCTTGAAAAAGTTTGTAGGCATAATGTCAAAACTACAGGTGGAGGAATTTAAGCTCTGTAAAGTTTTTGTTAGTGTATCAAGGTCTATCAGACTAAAGTCTGACATGGGTTGTATGCTTACCTTTGGGCTAATTGGCCCAGGGGAATGTGTGATCTGTAATTGAGAACCAATGTTGGATCTAAATGTTCTCAATTTTATTTTTTTTAAAAGAAGCAAACTCATTACATGACCTGTTTGAGAAATATTCTGATAGCCTTTGGGAGGGAGGGTCTGTTAACTTCCCAACTGTAAGGAATAAGGCACGGGTTTTATTTATATTGTTGCTAATTAAATCAAAGAAATATGATTGCCTAGCCTTACATACCTCAAAGTTGTACTTACGGAGTGTTTCTTTATATATCTGAAGATTGATTTGGAATTTATTTCCCTGCCATTTTCTTTCTCTCTTCCTGCATTCCCTTTTCATGAGTTTAACAGCTGGGCTGTTTAACCAAGGAGTTTTTTGTTTATTATTGACTGCTTTAAGTTTTTGGGGGGCAACTTTATACAGCTGCTCTGCGTACAAGGGGACATAGAGATGTCAAAAAATAAACAAAAATGGTCAGACAGGGCTAAATCTTTGAATGTCACTGATACTTTGAGACCCTTTGTGATGATCAGGTCTAAAGTGATAAATCCTTTACCTTGATTTGATTAGTCAAGTTAGGTTTATTTGGCTAAGTATCTGTGTGTCAGTGTGTGTGTTTGTGCATAGAAGTATCTGTGTGTCAGTGTGTGTGTTTGTGCATAGAAGTATCTGTGTGTCAGTGTGTGTGTTTGTGTATAGAAGTATCTGTAAGAATCTATGTATCATCTGTCCAGGTCGGTCCTCTGCCTTTGATGCCAAACAGTCTGATTGCAAAGGACGGGGACAGCGGCATTAATGCAGCAATTTCCTACAATATCCAAAGTGGTGAGTTCAGCTTAACTTTACACTACACTAACTGTAGCTCTTTGCTTTCCAGATTACACAATGAATTTATACTCACAGAGCACATGCTAGAGCTAAAAGGACAAACACACTCACTAATCTGTGCAATAGAAAGCAATATTCTATGATTTCTCCTTGTGTCTGTATTGCGTCTCCAGGGAACGAAGATGGGATCTTTGACATTAATCCAGACAGTGGGAATATTACCATGAGAAAAGCTGCTGATGTAGGAGGTCCTATCGTCCTGACCGTGATGGTAAAGAAAGGACATGAACATCCCAGACCCTTTCATCAGTGTAACTCTCTGTGCTCTATAACGGACATGAACATCCCAGACCCTTTTAACTGTGTAGCTCTCTGTGCTCTATAACGGACATGAACATCCCAGACCCTTTTAACTGTGTAGCTCTCTGTGCTCTATAACGGACATGAACATCCCAGACCCTTTTAGCTGTGTAGCTCTCTGTGCTCTATAACGGACATGAACATCCCAGACCCTTTTAACTGTGTAGCTCTCTGTGCTCTATAACGGACATGAACATCCCAGACCCTTTTAACTGTGTAGCTCTCTGTGCTCTATAACGGACATGAACATCCCAGACCCTTTTAACTGTGTAGCTCTCTGTGCTCTATAACGTTGGCTTTATGTGGGCTGATTTTACTCTGTCTTCCCTCAGGCGTATCAGACAGAAAACCCAGATCAGTTCTCTATCACCACCGTGACCTTTGAGGTCAAGACAGCCAGCATGCATCCTCCTGTGTTTGAGAAGGACACTTACGAAGGCTTCATCACGCTGGACACAGGCGTCAACAGTCTGGTCCTGGAGGGGCCGCAGTCCACTAAACCACTGCGTGTGCAGGCCACTGACCAGGACTATGCTGATGTGAGTCACGGTACTCTGGCAGTCCAAAGTCTATTTATACAGTCCACAGATACTTTCAGTCAGGGATGCACCAATCAACAGGCTTAGACAGAATTGGATGGTTATCACATGATAACTGGAAAATGGACAATAACATTCCAATTTTACACAGGTCAAATGCAGTGCATGACTAATGCCGTGCAACATCAGCAGCAATCGTGTCCGAGCAGGTTCAGAGAGCGAAGAGCATTTAGTCAATAGGGGAATCGAGAGAATCATTCAATTAAAATTTAATTAAATTACTCTGTGGGAATACCCTCTCGAGGGCGACAGAATTTCGACCATATGATTATCGATCGGGAGGTGGTCGTGAGAGGTTAATTGCTTCTCGTTAGCCTACTGTGTGTATACTACACAATGTGAGACGCACAAGCAAGCAGAAACTCAGCACGATCCAAGAAGTTCTTGCACAAGTGAAAAATCGGCTCAAAAAGGGGCGAAAATTGCAGTGTACCCAGCCTTAAAAATACGAAATACTATAGGACAGAAAGTTTTTTGTTTTTGTTTTTGTTTTTTGTTTCACGCAGAATCAAAATTCTGTGGCCTACTGTAGGCTAGAAATGCATATTAATGTACCCTTATTATATTGTGAAGTGTTACCTTACATTTTTAATTTCATAGAAAGTGAGTTTTTTAGGTTATTTGTGGATATCCTCATGGACGTAGTTCGGCCACAGATACAAAGCTGAGAAGAGCCTGACAAGAGTGACCTACAGTATGGTGTATTGTGGGATATAGAATGTGGCTCCTCCAATCAGAAATTGCAAAATCTAAGTGTTGTACTGCTGAACAATAAATACAGTACAAGAAATACTGTACAAGAAATGTATCGGTTCAGAGATGTAGGACTTCAACCAGACAGGTTAAAAAAGAAGTGAGACTTCTAGACAGGAAAATACAGAAACACAATTTATTCATATTTCTACTTCTTCACCAGTGTAGACGTCAAAATCTCTATATTGTGACAGAAAATGCAGTTTGAAGATACAAGACATGAGTTCATCGTTGATAAAATACTCTGCATTAATGCTGTTATTTTATTTATCTTATTTACAGTGACAGTGTGTCAGCGCATTATTAACATGTTGAGTTTGAACACCTTGGAAAATAGAGATTACATACAGTAACTTTAGAAGAATTCACTTGATCTAAATAGGGTTGTTTTATCTTTGTGTGTGTGTGTGTGTGTGTGTGTGTGTGTGTGTGTGTGTGTGTGTGTGTGTCCTAGGGCATCAACCCTGATGTGAAATATGAGGTGAAGGACAGCAGTGACTTCATCTTCACAGAGCAGGGATTCATCCTCATGGCCAAGGCTGTCCCTACAGGATCCCAATCTATACAGGTAAGCAGAGTGTGTGTGTGTGTGTGTGTGTGTGTGTGTGTGTGTGTGTGTGTGTGTGTGTTACTGTCCCTCCAGGATCTCAGTCTATACAGGTAAGCAGAGTGTGTGTGTGTGTGTGTGTGTGTGTGTGTGTGTGTGTGTGTTACTGTCCCTACAGGATCTCAGTCTATACAGGTAAGCAGAGTGTGTGCGTGCATGTGTGTGTGTGTGTTACTCTCCCTCCAGGATCCCAATCTATACAGCGTGTGTGTCTGTGTGTGTGTGTGTGTGTGTGTGTGTGTGTGTGTGTGTGTGTGTGTGTGTGTGTGTGTGTGTGTGTTTGTGAGCAGGGCCGGCCCAAGCCCAAACGGGGCCCTAAGCAGAATTTCATTTGGGGGCCCCCTCACCGCCACCACAGCCTTCTTTTTTTTTGGGGGGGGGGGGGGGATGTTGACCCTGCCTCTGACTCACTCTCAAGAGATATTGAGATGGATTAACTATTGCTTGTTCTCCCTATCAACAACAACATATTGCTTGTTTCATTAATTGTTTAAATTCACCCAGTGTTCTTGTCATGATCTGAATTTTACACCATTTTTTGAGAATACTGAAAAATATTAGACAACAAAAGTTTAGGATGCTATGGTTTTATACAACACTCACAATGCATTTTATGTGAACATTATTGCTGATATCACAGACATTGGTAGGCTACTCTATGCAATAAGCAGCTTATGATAACAGAAATAGCCCTGATTCACTCACTATGTTTGTTAGTTTCAAGCATCAATAATAGGCCTAACCTATATCATCAGAGAAGAGTGATTCTTGCCATTCTTGACAATAAAGAGCTAGGTTTGAATTAAATGATTAGATAGTCATACATTAAGATAGCTTGATACATCTCCTAAGACTAACTAGGATTTTGCCTATAGAAGAACTTCCTCATGTCCAGGTGCTGTAGAGAACGGACAATGAGAGGCTCTTAACCTTAGCAATACGTAACTGAACGAAGCAC
>JAODXP020002092.1:0-27801 GCA_027497455.2 Sardinella longiceps | reverse complement strand
GCACGGAATGACCCAAATCTTAAATGCACATCTAAGTGCGTTTATTCCCGTTACTATAGCAGCCAACCAGAAACGCACATGTCTGCCTAGGCTCCAGGCAGCAGAGCCATTTGTTTACACTCTGGGCTACAGACATGCAGACATTCGTGTGGATATATGGAGAATAATCAACGAGATGGCTAATTCTGGTAGAGAAAGGAGGGGGAGAGAAAAGGAGATGGAGCAACGTTAATGAAAGGTGCGCTAGCGGATAAAATTGAACTTTACCGTCTTGTAGGCTACAACTAAATTAGCGTTAGCCTTGGGCTACTTTGGGCTATTTAAATACGCTCATGTTAGTGTGCGCGCGCGCTGATAGCTCCCTGAATTGAGTGACAAAACCGGACTTTCCACACGGGCAATGTGTGTCATTAGCGACGCAATGAAAATAGTGTGATTCGGTGTTCGGTCGGATTCGGACACAAGTATGCTAATACGTAACGGGCTCGGTTCGGATTTGATCACTGCTCTGTCGGACTCGGGTCGAACTCGGACAGAAGAAATCGGCCTGATCCACACTCTAACACACACACACACATACACACTTCTCAAGTTCAGTCAATTTACAGGTTAGATTATCTCTATTCTCAATTATATTCCTTTTCACTTTCTTAGTATTTTACTTACATATATTTTTACGTACTGAGGTGTGTCAAAACTTTGATATTAGAATAAATGGCAAGCATCACCATTTTCAACGGGACGGTGGGAAGAAATGCATGTATTATACATATATTATACTGTATATAATTTCTCTGGCCATACATGCTCTAACACACAAACTTCTCAAGTTCACTCAATTTATATTTTCTTTTACCATTAGAATAAATGGCAAGCGTCATCATTTTTGCCTCCTTGCTTTCTGTTTGTGTCAACCCTTTGTTACAGGATGCACTCCCTCTAGTGTTCATCACTGTTATGTTGGTACATGTATGTTGCCCACTGTACTGCAATGCTGGACACAACATGAATAGTCAAGTATACCAGCACCTCTGTGTTCTCGTTACTGCAACACCCTTATGACCCTCCACTCCTTTACATTATTTAAAAAGGTAAAAATGACATTTCAGCCAGTCTATGTTACATACTACAGTTCAGACAGTTTGTATCATTACAGTTGTATCACACTGGCTGGTGTAGTAGAGTTTGAAATGTTATGTTTTAATGTGTCAGTGTATGCGAGTGTCTGTCCTCTGTAACATGTCAAGGACACATAAAACAACTTGTGTTCCCATGTCCCATTCACTACAAAAAAAATCCCTATGGGGACAATAAAGGACTCTATATCTATACACTCTTAAAACAAAAGGTTCTATATAGAACTTTAAAAGGTTCTATAGCTTGGTACATATATGGCACCCTCAAAAGGTTCAATATAGAACCATTTCAGAGGGTTCTATTGAAAGAACCCCTAAATGGTTCCTTATTTCTTAAAAAGGGGTTCTAAATAGCACCTTGGAAAGGTTCATTGTTACCCTTATTATTATTATGCAAAATTATAATATTGTGAAATAAATAATTTAATTAATTACCTGCAGCTTTTAAAAATATATATACTAGTCAATAACTAGGCCAACTTTTATTTACAAGTTATACCGGTACTATATGAAAGAAAGAGAGAAGGGGTGGTTTAAAAAATGAACTGTATTGATCATTTAAAAGGTCATATACATTCACATACATTCCCAAGTAAAATAACAATTAAAAATGAGCAAATTCATTTGTAGAGTTTGAGTACAGGGATAGGCAAGACAGATTTTTTTTTTCCATTTTGCATTTTAAACAGATAATGTTCTAGAAAACTCAATGTGTCCTTTATGTGCTTGGGGTAGTCCACACCACAGATGAAGTATTCAGTACTTCCAGTAGGCATCTGTCCCCACTTGTGCTGGTGGCTTTATCCATCTTTAGATGTTGAGTAGGCAAGAAGGGTCTTCTCAGGGTCTTCTTAACGATGGATGATTGCTTGAAATGGGCTGGGTGGTTCCTACATGTGTAAATGAGAAATGTTTAAGGGACTGGACATGATAAACACCAAAGTAAACACCAATAGAGTAAACACCAATAATAGAAATTACACCCACCTCTTTTAAACGACAAAGGAGTCGTCCTTGAAAGGCGCAGATAAGAAAGTTGGCAGCACTCTTCTGAGGTCTGAATGTGAGATGTCCATCTTTCCACTTGGCTTGGTGGTTCCTATGTAAATGAGAAATGTTTAAGGGACTTTTAATGAGTTTATTATTAGCTTCATCAACTATCATCAAAGTTATAAAAACAACAAGGATAAAAACAACACCTACCTTATCTGAACATAAAGACACATTGAGTTCTTCTTGAGATGCCCATCTTCCCTCTTGTTTATAGATGCTTAACTGAAGGAGGGTCTGCGTCATGACAGATAATGGCTGGAAATGGGATTGGTGGTTCCTGAGAAATAGTGAAATAATTATCACTTTGTGATACTTGATTTTAGGAAAAACTTGAGAGAACAAAGTGACAGAAACAACACCTACCCCATCTAAACAATGAAGACACATTGAGTTCCTCTCGAAAAGTGCAGACAGGATAAGGGTGACAGCATTCTTCTGATGGTCTGAAATATATATAAAAAATGTTTTCACAAACCAAGAGTTTTATAGGGACAATTAAAGAGTGCCAGAGAAAAGGAAAGATGGTAACCTACCATGTGTCTCATTTCAAAACAGGCTTGACTGCAGCTCCTTCTGACTTCCACTTTGACCTAATAGCCTTGATTGACCTGTTATTTATTACATTAATGTGCTTCCCCAACACCTTCAGGATCCGTAGTAATCTGGGAAAGAAAGAAAACTGAGAATGAATGACTGAAATTTAGTGTGTGCGCATAAGCAATAAGCATTAAATGTTCCAACAGAACTTCCAAATTGTATTTTCAATTCTGCACCATTGGCTGTCTGAAATTAGCCATATGGAATTTGTTAAAAGTAGGATTCAGAAAAATAGTGATAGCACAAACTAACTAGCAGACATGTGCAGAGAAAGGACAAAAGTTGGACAAAAGACAATAATGGTATTCACTTACAGTAGGTGCTTAAGCATTTAGCTCCATGTGTTTCAGCCTGCACTAAACACTTTTGTGGACCTGGGAGAAACTGCTCTAAAATAATAATAGTAATAAAAAATGTTACCTGAGAGGTTTGAAGAATAATTCTGCAGTCTACTTAGTTGAGGAGTCGGTTGTTGGCCAGCAAAGAGCCTGTACAGAAACAAAGAGACACACGCGCTGAAAGCCATTAAACCATTATAGCTATTGCCAATATTTTGCAAGATAAAACTTGCCTAACCAGCTTTTTGGTTATATTCCTTACCTGTGAAGATTTATTTTGCATCAACATGAGGTGGATTGAAACCAGTCGCAGACATCAAGACATCACTAGCAGTCCAGTGCACCGGTCCAGCCTAATCTTAGTCCTTAACACATTTGGGGATGACTGAAGAAAGAGCAAAAAAATAAATAAATAATCACTTCATGGGCAATAGTGTGCAAGCGAAAAGGAAATAAGCTACTGTCTGTGTTAGCCTTATTTCAAAACAGGCTTTGCAGCAGCTCCTGACCACACTGACCTGATCAATAGCCTGATATTCATATGTGTGCTTACCCAACACTTCCAAGGAACATCATAATCTAGAAAAGAAAGAAAATAGAGAATGAAGAACTAAAATTGTGTGTGTGGGTATAAGAAACCATAATGTTAAAAGACATACATTTATTTGAGTCATCAGCCAAAATATTGCCAACCTCTTGTATTCAATCCATATTCCCAGAAGGCATCTGAGTTGTAGGCTATTTTCCATTCTAGACCATTTGCAGTCTGAAATTAGCCACATTGAATTTGTCATTTTTTACACAAACAGTGTGGAAATAAGATGGTGATACTGTAGTTGATGCCTTTTTTGAAAGGTGAAGTTTGCCCCACAAGCCAGCCTTTTATATCCTTACCTTGGAGATTTATTCAGCTTCAGTATGGGGTGGATTGAAGTCATCATCACCACCAACATAGCAATGCACTGTCATCTAGCCTAAAATCAAACAGACAAATGCATTTCTTAGCCATAAAACTATTTCTGGGATGATTGAATACTGAACCAAAAAGTTGCATCCTCTCTTCATAGACCAGCTGATGGCAGTGCAGCTTCATAGGCTAATGTAAACATACATGTAGGTAGATAGCTATCTGTCTCATGATGGCTGTGACATGCTATTTCAGAAGTAGACACAGATTGAAGCTTTTCAAAACTATAGAACTATAGAAAAAGTAGATGAAACTTTAAGGTAAATAGTGATTGAACTCGTCACACATGGCTGCTTTCTGCATATGAATAACGTTAGCCAATGCACCTAGGCTAACAACAACTTGTTTGACATATTCACCTCACAACAGTTTGGCATAATAAAAATCGAAACGATGGTTGTTTTCTACCATACATCGAAACTGCCTGCAAATAAAATAGATTAGATCAATGACTGTATGAGGGTTTGATAACGTTAATTTCAGCTAGCAAGCAAGCAACTCCTTCAACTAGCAAGTGATGGGCTAGGCTATCTGTTATGAAATCGTCTATGATATTAGCCTACTCCACAACACGCATGGATATTTACAAGCTCAAATATATTGTTTATTTAGTTGACAACCTGTCAGGGAAGTACACAAAGCAAACTTACTAATGAATCCAGAAAAGTTGACAAAGATATCGATATCTAGCTGTCGCTAACTTGACAGCTAGCTAATGACGAACTAACTTCAACGGCAATGTCAGCTGATTTAAATTGTTGCTGGCTACGCCCACCAACGTTAGTGCGTGTCTCCTTGGTTTCTCCCCTCATTTACATACAAAACAGGGTTGTATAAAAAGGGAAAAAGAAAACGGAGACAAAAGTTTGTGCCACTTACCATTAAAGCCTGCATGCTGCGACGTCTTCAGAGAGATTCCGTTGAAGTTCAAAAGAAGCATCACGTGCCTGAAATAGCACCTTTTACTGAGCAAAGGTTCAATTTTTCCAATAATGTCTGGATTGGCACCCTTTACAGGCTAAAGGTTCAATTTTCTAGTCATAGAACCCCTATAGTTCTATATAGAACCCCCAAGAACCCTTTTTTCTAAGAGTGTATCTAAAAGTAAAACTGACCTCTCTCTACAGACCCATAGCTGAAAAGAAAAATGTATCTGCCCTGAATATTGTTTTCTATTCTAGCAATGGTGACTTAGGAGGCAAAATGTAAACATATTTGTTTCCACCTGTATCTTCCTACCACACTCTGTATGTGCACATGTGAGTGAGTGTGTGTGTGTGTGTGTGTGTGTGTGTGTGTGTGTGTGTGTGTGTGTGTGTGAATGCAGAACAATAGGTTGAACTTTCCAATCTCTCTCTCTCTCTCTCTCTCTCTCTCTCTCTCTCTCTTCTTGTCTCCCACTTTCTTGGAAAACACAGACACAGACACACACACACACAAACATTGTTGTATACAAAAACGCAACTGATGTCTTACTTTGGATGAAACTGTGGATCTCGGCTGAAATGATAAGGGGGATCCATGAACCGGTCACTCTTCATAGACACACCACACACTGGTCTGGGTCTCCGTAGTCTTTGTGTGTAAGAACAGAACATACAAAATAATAGGTTGAGCTTCCAGTACCTCTCTCTCTCTCTCTCGAAATACAATTGTTTGGGTACACACACCCACACACTCACACTCTCTCTCTCTCACACACACACACACACACACACACACACACACACACACACACACACACACACACACACACACACACACACACACAAACGCAATGGGTGTCTTACTTTAAATCAGACTGTGCTGGATCTCTGTTGAATTGATAAGGGGGATCCATGGACCTGTCACTCTTCATAGACAAACCACTGGGCACTGGAGACACTGGTCTGGGTCCCCATCGTCTTTGTGTGAAAGGACAGAACATACAAAATAAAACGCTGTCCAACATCTCTCTCTCTCTCTCAGACACACACACACACAGACACACACACACACACACACACACACACACAAACGCAACTGGTGTCTTACTTTGGGTCAGATTGTGCTGGATCTCTGTTGAAATGATAAGGGGGATCCATGGACCGTTCACTCTTCATAGACAAACCACTGAGTACTGGAGACACTGGTCTGGGTCCCCATCGTCTTTGTGTGAAAGGACAGAACATACAAAATAAAACGCTGTCCAACATCTCTCTCTCTCTCAGACACACACACACACACACAGACACACACACACACACACACACACAAACGCAACTGGTGTCTTACTTTGGGTCAGATTGTGCTGGATCTCTGTTGAAATGATAAGGGGGATCCATGGACCGTTCACTCTTCATAGACAAACCACTGAGTACTGGAGACACTGGTCTGGGTCCCCATCGTCTTTGTGTGCAAGAACAGAACATACAAAATAATAGGCTGAGCTTCTGATACCCCCTCTCTCTCTCTCTCTCTCTCTCTCTAGAAACACAATTATTTGGGTACACGCACCCACACACTCACACTCACTGTCACACACACATAAAAACGCAACTGGTGTCTTACTTTAAATCAGACTGTGCTGGATCTCTGTTGAAATGATAAGGGGGATCCATGGACCGGTCACTCTTCATAGACAAACCACTGGGCACTGGAGACACTGGTCTGCGTCCCCATCGTCTTTGTGTGAAAGGACAGAACATACAAAATAAAACGCTTTCCAACATATCTCTCTCTCTCTCTCTCTCTCTCTCTCTCTCTCTCTCTCTCTCTCTCTCTCTCTCACACACACACACACACACACACACACACACAAAACGCAACTGGTGTCTTACTTTGGGTCAGATTGTGCTGGATCTCTGTTGAAATGATAAGGGGGATCCATGGACCAACCACTGGGCACTGGACACACTGGTCTGGGTGTCAGACATCTTTAGAACAGAACATACAAAATAGGGGTAGGACATGATTTTCGAATATGCGTTCGAATATCGAATAGTTAAATCGAATACTGTTTTAGTCATAACATCATAAAAATAACAAACACCGTTCTTAAGCAAGACGTTTCCTAACCAATGTTTCATGCAGGTAATTTAGCCTGGAGCTGCCGCTAACAATAAACCTGTACAGCGGTAGAGTAGCAGGTCTACAAAATAACAGTCAACGAACAGAAATACCCCAGTTTGGCAAAGTTAACGAGTGCTTACTTGAGCGTGCCTGCGACCTCAGTGCCATATTGCAGCCGGGTCATTCCGTGCCAAATCAACAAATCTCAGACAAAAATTCCGCCTGACCATCTTGGATTTGCTTCAAACTTTATGTGAATGATCTTACCATACCCAGGACCTATAATGTGAAATATTACCATTGTACCTTGTATAGTTGTTGAGATATGGGGTCTTAAAAAAGGGGGTTGTGTGTCAAGAAAGTGGAGCTCTGAGAAAATATCCATGTTCCACAAAGTGTTACTCTTAGAGTTTTCATGCTACATTTATGAAACTTTCAGGACATATTCTAAAGTAGTATGTGTCTTTACACTGTGAAGTACACCTTTCACGGTAGCACATTTGCTGAGTAATGCTTTGCTGAAAATGGCAAAAAAATTACATGTTCATTTTTTCCTATCTATTTCACAGTACTGTATCTTGTACACGAATGACATCAGATCTTTGGTATTTCTATGTAGTTCACACAAGTTATTGTACATTATCTTCAAGTAGGTAAATATTTGATATTAATAACAGCTTTTGAGTTTTGAGACATTAAAGATGATATAAATGAATTAAGACCTATAGTTTAAGTATATTTTCCAAATTACTGGTTGAGTGTACCTTAAAATCAAAGTTACCACCACAAAGCCCATGTTTTATTTTGCAAATGCTCAAGATTTTGAAATGGTACCTTTAGCCAAACCACATAAATTACTATATCAAAGATGGCTTTCACAGTCTTGGTGATTGGTTTTTCTGCCTTCGTTGCTAGGTGTGTTTGTTTATTTGGTCCCTTGGTTGCTATGGACTACTTTGCCCACATAGCCATGTGCTTCTGGGCCTAGGTTCTGCCCCTCCCTTTATTCATCAATTAGGCTTTTCATTGGATGTTTGGTGTCTGCCTATTCCTTGTATGTTTAGCCAATGAAGTTTCTTCTTTTAAAGGCTTCTTTTTATTATTAATGAGCATTTTGCCTGCTATTGTTGATCATGATTATTGTTGGTTTCCTGGTCATCACGGCTTCATGGAGGATTATCACAAATTGCTTTTTGTGCACAATCTCTAAAGATAGGCTACTTCAAATACCACATTACCATACATTGAATGTATAGCTGTAACTTTAATATGCTCAAAGGAAATGCAGTCTGTGATCCTGAGAGTTAATATGAGCTGGCTTATAATTGTAAGAAACTAAAACTTCTTATGACTGATCACTAAAATGGAGCATAAATCGGCAGGTGGCAGTAAATTCAGATTTATTGTCATGGGCCTAAAAGGACCAGCATTGCAATCTCTTCAAATATTTGCAAATTGATTGATAGATAGTTTAATTGATAGATGATTAATAAATAATAACCTAGATATTTTATCAAAGTATTTTGTAATTTTATTGTATTTTCTTCTTTAGTATGGTGAATTGACTTATCAGCAATGTTAATAATGTTAATGATCATATCTATTCAAATTCAACTAAATGTTATAACCACAATTGTCAGCAGAAGTGACACGTGTTGAAACTTTTTCTAAAGTTGACATTTTGAGTGAAAGATTATCCAATGCCTGTGGAGTTAAACTTGTAAAACACAGACCAGAGATTAATAGTTTAGTAAATTGACTTATGAACACATTAAATATTAATGTATGACATACATCCAAGTATATGCTATCACCATGGATGCCAGAAGAAATGACTTTTCTTCAAGTCATTACTACATCTGGACAATTTAGGACGTAAGAATGAACCAAAATCTGAATAGCCCTAACTGTAAAGCACAAACCAACATACATGATAATACCTTTGACTTAATCAGGGTAACTAAGTTCAAAACACATGCATTGTGACATACGTTCTCGCTGTACCCACATTCTAGCTTCTAAGTAATAGGCCTTGGCTTAAACATTAAAATTGTAGCACATGATTTAACAATGGAAATGAAAAAAAGAAAGTCTCATCAGGTGCTAGGGCTCATGGGTAATGACTTTTTTTCAAAGGGCACTAGAGTTGGTTGTGGGCGGGGCCCTTAGATTACTCCCACCATCTGGTTCAGAAGGCTAGTAGCTCAGCCACCATGATAGAGAAGTATGTCAAAATAAACTAGTCATTTTCTTGACAACATTCAGACCATGCTTTGTGACAGCCCTGCTGTCAGTACAAAGTAACTGAAAATCAATGAATGAGTTACATGTCTAAACTAGAAAAGCACTCAGAGAGTGCAAGTTTCTTCCAAAGCAAGAGGGTCAAGACTATGATTTAAATTCTAGTTTGTATACTGGATTACAGATCTTATAGATGTCATTTGTTACAACTGTCATCAAAACTGATTCAGTTCTTGATTGCTCCAATACTGTCATTCAAATCTGTGCAGTTTTGTAGTGTCTTGTACACAGACAGCCACAGGCTGGCAAAAAACATAACATCCTTAGCAGTTGTGAACACTCTAGGCCTATTGCATCTGTTTGACTGTTTGACTCATTGATAAAATGCTTTCCATATAAAGCAAAGCAAGTGTGCGCACAAACTTTTAGATCTTCCACATCTGTATCCCATTCATCATATGTTTATTGAGGAAATAAAATAAAATTAGTTAATGGAAATAACTAAAATTGCTTTAGAAATTAAAAAAAAAAATATATATTTTTTTTTAATTAAATTAAAAATTTAAAATAAAAGGAAATTGCTTTAGACAAGTAAATACACTGATTATTACACTTTTCCCTGGGGTACTAGAAGAGGTTATTACTGTTATCAGTAGTATCAGTATTATTATTATTATTATTATTATTATTATTATTATTATAAGTAGTAGTAGTAGTATATACAAAATAATGTTGTTCTTGTTGTTAGAGTCGATAGTTGATGTCAGTACTGCTAAAATTGGGGGAGGAGACTCAGTTCTGTGAGAGGGAGGGACTGTGGCAAAGGTACCAAAAGCACATGGCTACATAAACAAAACAGAACATGGTTAGAAAGGCAGAAAAAATCTATCACCCCATGCCTTGATAGCTGTCTTTGACAGACTATTTTATGTACTTTTCTTTTGGGTACCACTTTGGAATTTGGTGTATTCAGAGTCTAAAAACTTTTCTTTAAGTTGATGTTTTTGTTTTTATGGTTGACTCTACCAGTAAAATTGTAAATGCACTTAAAGGTTGGATCCAATATTATCTTTGTCAATTTTGAAGTGCCATAAATCAAAAAGTTTGAATTCTTTCCGAAGTATTCCTCCAGTTCAATACAACATGATTACTGAAGTGATATATATTTAATTATCGAAGATCTCATATGCTTCAGTGTGGAAATATTGTCATCAAAAGTGGCCATCATTTTGTGTTTATACCATTTTCAGGAATCCATAACTTGGCAATTGTCTTACTGTAAGCTAAAATATTTGACAGTTCAGAACGTCTACATGTATGCAACAACGCCTGAAATTTTCAATTTTCTAACATGAAGTATGTGTAAGTAATGGCCAACAGAACTTAACAAAGTTAAAAAACTGCATTTTTCCATGATCAAGACCCTGTTTTTTAAGGCCCAATATCTCAGAAAGTAAAGTAGATACAAGGTTAATATTTTGCACAATTGCTGATGGGTACGATGGCATTAGGCACCTAAAGTTTGAAGGAAATCCAAGAGGGTCAGGCGGAATGCATTTGTTGATTTCACACGGAATGGCCCAGCCGTCCAGGCAGTTCATTCAGGCCGTTTCAGTTGCGCATAGACGTTTATTTTCTGAACTTTAATTTAAGATAGGAATGTTGAATAGAAAGTCAAAGTCTAATTAAGAAGTAGGCCTACTATGCTCATGAAGCTGAAAAACTTTTTTTTGTTAGTGCTGATGTACGTTAAACAACGGTGTTTGATAAAGTAGACACTTTGAAAGTTTACAATGCTTCTTCATTTTTTCCATCGTGTGCGTGCGGCGAGTGGGGGCGGGGGCGATTTTTGGATAATATTCGAATACTTGTCATCGATTTTCGACTAGCATTTTTACCCAAAATTCCCATCCCTAATACAAAATAATAAGCTGAGCTTCCAATACCCCTCTCTCTCTCTCTCTATCTAGAAACACAATTGTTTAGGTACACGCACCCACACATATGGTGTGAAAACGCAAGTTCCTGGTCTTATTAAACCTATCAAAATGTTTAAAACATGTTCACAAACCCTCCCCATTTGCCAATCAGAAGCTCTGTTTACAGCCTTGTGGTAGGCGATTGGTCCAGCTACTATCCTGTCAGATTAGCAGTGCTGAAGTCTATGCTGTGGTCAAATGCTAGCTTTTTTTCATCCAAAATATCTCCTCAGAAAGTTTGTATTAGATAATTATCAGACCATTTCTTATGACGGTGTGTGTTAAGCTTGTGTGTGTGTTTAGTGTGTGTTTAGCTAGTGTGTGGGATGATGGCGGCAAAAGAATGTAAGATCACTAAAGCTTTAAACTCCAATTTGTGCTCTGCTGCTGGCCAGCAAGACTGGATAGAGCTAGTAAATGAGTTCTTTGCCTCGAGTGATGTGTCATCTGATGAAAGAGAAAGCGATGATGACAGTGACTTTGATACATTACCGACTCTGGAGCCCGTTACCGATACTGACGACGACGACGGCAACAGCGAGGACTTTGCAAGCACGCAGCCTGTCACCGACGTATGCGAGGTGGAGAGAGTAATGTCTTCCAGTGAAGCAGTATGTGTGGGTACTGTAAATGAAAACCAAGACGATGAGCTCACAAAAATCTGTGCCTTTTCTTGTAAGGGATGTAAGCTAAACAACGGGCAAGAGTGCATTAAATCTTTCCAGGAGGACTTCGTTTTCGACCTTCGACTGTCCATGGCATCACTTACGGAATACGAGAAAGATCTTATAATTCTTGGTAAAATAAGCTGCCACTTCCAGAATGAAGCTTTCACTTGTGCTACGAAGAAGGTCCCAAAACAGCGTCAACATCAAAGGACAGACTATTACATCAATGGAAAAAGAATCTGTCGTGAGACATTCAAGTTCCTACATTGGTAAGTAGGCATTTAAAAACATTGCGCTTAGTGTCTGATCAGTGATAGTTTTTCTTATGAAATAGGCCTAAGCTTCTTTATTTTACTGACAGTGGTTATTATGTTCCCGTTTAATTTCAGCATCAGCCAGAATAAATTAACAGCTTTGTTGAAGCACTACAAGGAACACGGCTTGACCCCACGTATTAAAAAATCTGGAGGTCGCCAGAGAATGAATCAGAGACTGCTCACACATGACGATATCTGCCGCGTTGTTACGTTCATCGTTAATTTTGCTGAGCTTGGTTCTCCCTGGTCACATTCCTGGGTATAAACGTTTTGATGTGAAACTACTGCCCTGTCATTACACCAAGGCCGCAGTTTTTCGTGCTTATGAAAGCACAATTAAGGCAACAGGTGAATTACTGAGCATTTGTGTTCTGAAATTCTTGAATTTCTTCTAAGATTAATAAAATATTCATTTTATCTTATCTGAAAATAGGCCTATGTAAACCATTTGCTGCAAATAAGCCTATGCTGATTAACATAGCCTAGGTCTACTAGACCTCACTATATGACTACAGCACAGATAATTCTGATATGTTGAAAACTGCATTGATACAGAAATTTAGCAATCTTTTCCCTACTTTGTTTTATCAGGTCATCGTGTGGTGAGCCTTGTTACCTTTCGTCGCCTTTGGAAGACACTTGTGCCTTACATTATACGCACTAAGCCGATGACAGACCTGTGTTGGCAATGCCAGAAAAACAATGCCACCATCTACAAATCAGCAAACCTGACTGAGGCAGAGAAATCCAGCCGATGCAAGAAACAGGAAGATCACCTGACAAAAGTCACATTAGAACGTTCACTCTATCAATATATGGTCCAGAAAGCCAGGGAAACGGTGAAAAACCATGCCATTCATGAACTTTGCCCTTGTGATCCGTGTTCTCAAGACTTCACAATGCGTTATTCCTTTGATTATGGACAGCAGGTCCATTATCCCTCTAACCCTCTTCAGCCTGGCCCCATGTACTTTTTGACACCCCGCAAGTGTGGCTTGTTTGGCATTAACTGTGAAGCACTTCCAAAGCAAGTCAACTACCTCATTGATGAAAGTGCATGCATCACAAAAGGAGCTAATGCTGTGGTTTCATTCCTTGATCACTTTTTCAGTCAGTACGGCATGGGTGAAAAGCATGTTCAGCTACATTGTGATAATTGCCTAGGACAGAACAAAAACAACACCATGCTTCAGTACCTGCTATGGAGGGTGCTTCATGGCTTGCATGAAACTGTTACTTTAAATTTTCTCATCGCAGGTCACACAAAATTCGCACCAGATTGGGCTTTCGGACTGCTAAAACAAACATACCGCAGGAAGATGGTTTCATGTCTGAGTGACAATGCAGATGCTGTTACAAGTAGCACACAGACAGGAGTGAACATCGCACAGCTCGTCGGAGGAGAAGATGGGAAAGTCTTGGTGAATCAGCGTGACTGGCAGTCATTCCTCAAGCCGTTCTTTCGACCTCACCCCGGCATAACCCAACACCAGCATTTCAGGTGTGTAAATTACAGCAATAATGTGTTTATAGCTCTCTGATAAAGTGTTTGTGTAAGGATGTGTAAGGATGATGCTTTACTCACGCCAATCTCATCTCAATCTTTTGTAACAGAATGAGCATAGACAATCCTGGCTGGGTGTTTTACAGGGATTATGCCAATTCCGAGGAACATGGAATATGCCTGCTCAAAAATGATGCACCACCGGTGCACCGACCTCCTGCTGTCAAGCCTCCTGGTTTGGATTTAAAACTATTTGTACCAACATATTCGTGAGTTTTGCACTGACAATACAAAGGACATTTACATGCCCAAAACCAGCTGGGGAGGTGGGCTCTTTCATTGTGAAAGAAGCTAAGAAGCGTAAAGTTGAAATATGACTCCAACTGTGTGTCTCTGTCTCTCTCTACACACACTCTCTCTCTAACTCATCGACTCACTCCCATTCTCCATCTCTCTCTCTGTATATGTACTGTACATACATACAGACTCACTCACACATACATACACTGATCTCACTCACTCTCTCTCTCTCTCTCTCACTCACTCACTCAGTCAGTCACTGACTTTCGCAGTCACAAACTCCCTCTCTCAGACTCATTCACTGACCCTTTCTCTGACTCACTCACTGACCCCCACAAACTCACCCTCTCATTCACTCTCACTAGCACTCTCACTCACAGCTGCATCATTAAATAACTTGCTGGCTGTCTCACAAACTCAATCTCTCCGTAGCTCGCTCGCTCACTCACTAACTCCCTCACACACACTCACACACGTCAAACACAATACTAACACACACACACATACACACTCTCTCTTACTCTGAACATATTGTACATCCTGACATTTTGCACCCTCCTAGAGGATTTAAAGAAAAAATGTAGTATGTCTCTACTCTCTCTCCAACTCTTCGACTCACTTTCAGTCTCCATCTCTCTCGCTCTCTCTCTCTCTCTCTGTAGACACATACAGACTCACTCACTCCCTCACTCACTGATTTACTAACTCACACACTCTCACTCACTAACTGATTCTTTCACTCACTGACTCTCACACTCACAAACTCACTCTCTCTGACTCACTCACCCTCTCACCCACAAACTCACTCTCACTCACACAATGTCTCACATCATTAACTAATCCACTAACTGTCTTACAAACTAAATATCTCCGTCACTTGCTCGCTCACTACTGTACCTCTCTCTCTCTCACACACACACACACACACACACACACACACACACACACACACACACACACACATACACCAAACACTGTGGATGCTAGCACACGCGCACACACACTCTCTCTCTCTCTCTCTCTCTCTCTCTCTCTCTCTCTCTCTCTCCCACTCACTGAAAACATTTTGCCACTCTCCCAAGGGATTTATGTAAAGCGAAAATAGAAAATGTATGTCTGTACAATGTTCAGAAAAAAGTTGAATGTTCCTGTTACACATCCAGACTGAGCGCAAACTGCCTAAAATGTACTCTATGTATATCTGTATGTGAAGAATTTTATGAGCTTGTGTTTTTTACAGTTCTTGTTAATATATTTGTGTTCTGTCTTTTGTGGTTTTGGACATGAGTTTGTCAAATATACAGAATTGAATGGAATGAATTGAATCTGTAAACAAAAACAAAAAAAAAACAAACAAAAAAAACGCTTATTTAATATTTAGTATTTATTCAATAAATATGTTGAAATAATTGATGTTTCAGTCTGATTTAATAGTTTTCCCTATGTGTTTAAATGCCTTTACTAAGATTTTGTGTTAAAAACATTAGGCACATCTCCAAATGGTAAGGATTACTAAAGATGTCAACAAAAAACGGGTGAAAAAATGTAACTGCGATTTTCTCAGTTTTTTAGTTGGAAAAAGGTCCTGCCATACCATAATTCAAACTTGGCAACAGTTCAAGATAGAGCTTTGACCAATATGTCATTTTAAAGCTTATTTTCTGCCCTTTCCAGTGATATCAAAATCTCAATTTTGAATTTTGGGTCATTGTGACTCATTTTGCCAGATCAGGTCACATTTATTGAACTGCTGTTGTGAATGAACGCTACGTTTACGTTTATTGAATTGCTGTTGTGAATGAAACGTTACGTTTAATGATCTGCACATTGTGAAAAGTATTGAGCTAGCCTACATTATTTGTTTACTGAATTACTGTGAAAGAACTAAGTAGGCCTAACGTTACATTTATTGAATTGTATCCGCCTCTGGCTGTATTTTCATTTGTCTAAACCAGCTACGGTGGTCACGCTCGTTTTGCGAAGGGGGCGCACTAAAGCTCCAACTTTTTATTTTATTTTCAAACGTTAGCCTGCTTTACTGAACTTAATTCATTGAATACTGAATTGGATTGTTTGCATTTATGCCTTTTTGCCTTGATGGATTAGTGATTTAATGATTTAACTAGTTTTTGTCTTTACTTCTGACCTAAGAACGTCATGATGTGTTGACAGGTGACAGTTCATTCAGTTTGATTCTTTGATTTCTTTTCTTTGTCCATTTCATCATTTGCGATGAGACGCAATCAACGGAAATCCATCATACTGATGGAGAACTTTAATCACTTCAAATAATCGGCGAGTCCCAAATAGACACCTGTCTCTTTTACACGCCTGGTGTGGCTACAGGTTTGGGGTTGAAGGCCGGTCTCTAGGCCTGGTCTTTTTTTTAGTTTCGGGTGGTATTTAATTGTCCAAGCTCGTCTGTTTAAGCCAGTATGGTGTAGTTTGCGAACCATTCTCCTTACAATTGAACCATCCAGTCCATAACTTGTCCATAACTTGCACACACGCAAGCATGATGGCAGGTGAAAGGAACACGAATGAGGGACTTGCAGCACGATCTCTTCCTCAGACAGTAATTAAAATAATTATTTTCAGGAAGAGTATGAAGTTTTCAGTAAGCCTATGAATAACTTTCAGTGCATTAACGGTAAACATTTTAGCGATCTCCTTGCACATTAGGCAATGCAATGTATACCGACACTTGTGAAACGACGCATAAGGTCCCAATAATTATTTCACAGCACGTAAAGTCGCAATCACCCGTTAAGTCTAGCCTATCCTAGTGAAAGTGATGTGCCTGATTCAATCGTGAACAAAGATGCCATCTCCTCAAGGAAAAGAAATCTGCGAAGGGAATTTAAAGATGCATAGCCAAGAGAAAGAGAAAGTGATGTAATTAGTGCACGCAGGATTGCCCGTCAACCAGGTCCATGAACGGTGTCTGCGCAGCAGGTTTGAACCCATGTTTATTGAAGTATTATTCCATAGCCTACAACTGTTTTTTATTTATCATTAGTTTTTCATAAGGCCATGAATTCCTGTAGCCTAGGCTATAGTATTGTTTGTTGTTTTGTGAGAGGAGAGGAGAGGAGAGGAGAGGAGAGGTAATAGGTGTGTCATTAACTTCGGGATGTTGTCCTTTCTTTCTTGTTGATGTGTTTCTGGCAACAAGTTCATAGGCTTGATGGTAACGTGCATTGTCGCATCGTAATCTAAGATATAGTAGGCTAATTCTAACATGATCTGTCCCACACTCAACGAAAATCTCAACATTAAATTAAAGGCCTGTTTCATATAGACGCCTGTCTCAAATACAAGCCGGTGCATTTTGGCGATTTGGGAAAATAAAAGCCTGGGCTATAATTTGGAGTTTTACGGTAATTGTATAGACTTTGAATAGGTAAAAGTGGCAATAACTCACTTTGGCTTAGACTGTGCATGTCCTGTGCTGATCCCCTGATCAGTAGTCTGATTCTCACTCTTCATGGCCACATGTCTGGATGCAGTAAATGCTGCTCTGCCTGTCTGATGTCCACCAGCAGCATCCTCACCCTCTTGAGGGAAATCCATTCTAATCACTCAATCTAATAAAGACAGAGAGAGAAAGAGGAGGAGAGGAAGAGAGAGGGGTGAGTCTTCCTCCATTCTAATCACTCAATCTAATAAAGACAGAGAGAGAAAGAGGAGAGAGGAAGAGAGAGGGTAAGTCTTCCTCCATTCTAATTACTCAATCTAATAAAGACAGAGAGAAAGAGGGGAGAGGAAGATGGAGGGGTGAGTCTTCTTCCATTCTAATCACTCAATCTAATAAAGACAGAGAGAGAAACAGGAGTCTTCCTTATAGAAGAGGGGAGAAAAATTACTCAGATAAAAGGTTGTGTGTAACGTGCTAACTTTAACCAGCCCGGCCGTATGGGCCAATCAGATCTGTGGATAGAGAGGGAGATAAAGAGGGAGATGTGAGTGTTCCTCATAGAAGAGCTGAGAAAAACTGTCTCAGATGAAAGATTGTGTGTAAAGTGCTAACTTTCACCAGCCCGGCCGTATGGGCCAATCACGTCTGTGGATCCACAGTATTTCATGTAGGCAAAGGCAATGGAGCCATCGAGCAATAAGATAAAGCATAGTGGACATGCGTATGACCTTGAACTCCAAAATGACACTACCAGGCAATAGATTGAACTCATTTCATGGTTTAGCTTACTTGATGTTGCATCCACTTGTTACCCTGTCAAGCTGCTCCCTATTATGTGTTGCTCTGATAGTGCTTGAGGGTTTTTTCTTTTGTTTTCTTTACCTTTAAATCACTGTAATTAATTGTAGGCTGAATTGTCTGTCTGGTGTGACATGGATGCCTGATTACTAACTGCAGTGTCATTATTTGACCAGTAGAGGGAACTACAGGCTACAGGAAACCCAATGCAGCCTGAAAGCAGCCAACATCAGGAAGTCAAGACGAGAACATTACAAATGACAAATGATCTGTTATTATTCTTTAAATGCCTATTACTTCAATTTGTTGAATGAATAAACATTGCACAAGGAAAAGCTACTAGGCCTGACCATAGCCTCAGAAATAATGCCCAAAGAGCACACATGTTATATCCGTCATTATAAGTGGGTACAGGACAAAGGTTTTGTTCCCAGATGTGTTGCAGCTTACCTGCTGACACGGAGGAGACCCATCTTCATAAATCATAAGTACCCAGGTAGCCATAAACTCAGCCTATAAATAGCATATGACTAGCCTGACACGCCAGACTATATCATAAGAATGTATAGTCTGGAGACCACTGATAGATTTGCTACCGCTAGTTTCTGCCCCACTGAAATTTAGGCTCACCACACGCTACTTGACAACACATGAAATATTTCACGCCACTAGTTCGGGCGCACACACACACCACACCACCACACACACACACACACACACACACACACACACACACACACACACAACACACGACACAGACACACCATTACTGCTGGTCGATACACACTTGGCTAATGTTCTTTCAAAGGTAATGATATAAACAGACTAACACCTTACCTGCTGTCTGTCCTCACTCACTCGTTCCTCCTTCTCTCCACTCTCACATATTCCAGAATTCTAGAAGGTTCTCTGTCACTCTCGACGGTCTTCTTCAAAATGGCGCTGAGTCTTAATGAAACTCTCTGAGCAGGACGTCTGATCAGCGTCATTCTGTTACTGATCAACAAGCTGCTCATAAACCAATGCAGAGGTCAAAGGTCGTCTCCTTGTCTGTGTTCAGGACTCAGTCACCTTCTCTTGTCATGACAAGTTTTGTATCAACATCACATCTACATTTGTGAGCAGTTCTATCCCATGACTGAGCAGTTATATCTCTGATACATGTGTGAGCAGTTATTCACAGGTAACCATATTTGTGATCAGTTAAATCACAAATTAAATCACATCTGATTTATCTACATTTGATCCCTGACAGTCAGGGAAGTTATGAGTCATTTTCTCCACATCAGTAGGAATACATACTAGTGTACTCAATATATATAAATCTCTCTGAGGGTGTTTATGAGTTCTGTCACTCTGTCCTTGATGTTCGTCATAAACTAGTCAACCTCTCCCCCATCCTGTGTGCTTGAGAAGGCGGGCTTTCAGAACAGCCTCAGTCACTCTCACTGCTTTATGAGTATGTCATAAACATACTGCTTTAGGACTGTCAGATCCACTCAGATCTGAATGTGTTTATCATTAACACTACACACACTGTTCAGTGCACTCTGAATGTATTTGAGTCACACTTGTTTGTAGATGCAGATTATACACACATGTCAGTGCACTCTTAATGTATGTGAATGATATTTGTTTTTACATGCAGATATTATATACTGTTCAGTGCACCCTAAATATATTTGAGTGATATTTGTTTGTAGATGCAGATTATACACACAGGTCTCTCTAAATGTATGTGAGTGATATTTGTTTTTAGATGCAGATTATACACACGGTTCAATACACTCTAATTGTATGTGAGTGATATTTGTTTTTAGATACAGATATTACATACTGTTCAATACACTCTAAATGTATGTGAGTGATATTTGTTTTTAGATGCAGATATTACATACTGTTCAATACACTCTAAATGTATGTGAGTGATATTTGTTTTTAGATGCAGATATTACATACCGTTCAGCTACTCTCTCTCTCTCTCTCTCTCTCTCTCTCTCTCTCTCTTTGTCTCTTTCTCTCTCTCAGTGACACACTAGATGAACTGAATCTGATACAACAAGGAGGAAAGGTCTGAGCACAGATCATTTATTATGTTTCTAAAGTTCATACTGATTGGGGGGGGGGCAGTTCTTGCAAGGTCCTAATAGCCCTCTGGCGCCCTCTAGACGATGCCTGTGGCCCTGGAAAGAGCATGTGTGTGTGTTGAGAGGGGGGTGAGAGTTTGTGCATACTGTACTGTGCATACTGATTCATGGCTCAGTGAGAGGGGTGTGTGTGTGTGTGTGTGTGTGTGTGATCTGACTGGGTATCAGCTGGGCTGCTCTGTGTGTGTGTGTGCGTGTTAGTGAGTGTATGTGTCCTTTACAGTCCCACTGCTGCTGTGCAGAGGCCTTCCAGGCATGTATGAGGGTGTTGTGTGTGTGTGTCCTTACTATATTGCACTACACAGAGGCCTTCCTCACTAGCAAAGGGCCCAGCCCAGTGTCCCATGGAGGGGCATCTGACTGAGGATCAGCTGGGGTGGTGTGTATGATCCTTCCGTCAGCACCACCACCAACGGCCCAGACATATGTATGTACATGTATGAGTCTATCTGTGTGTGTGTGTGTGTGTGTGTGTGTGTCCTTCTAGTCCCACTGCTGTGCACTTTACTGAGGCCTTCCTCCAACACTAACAAAGGGCCCAGGCATAGTATGAGTGTATTTGTGTGTGTGAGTGAGTCCAGTCCAGTCTAATATGTGTGAGTGAGTGAGTGAGTGAGTGTGTGTGTGTGTGAGAGAGAGTCCAGTCCAGTATGTGTGTCAAAGCCAACACAAGCCAAGACGTAGTCTATATGTGTGTGTGTGTGTGTGTCTAGTCCAGTCCAGTATGTGTGTGTCTGTTTATGTGTGTGTGTGTGTGTGTGAGTCCAGTCCAGTATATGTGTCCAAGACAAGACAAGCCAAGAGGTAGTTTATGTGTGTGTGTGTGTGTGTGTGTGTGTGTGTGTGAGTGAGTCCAGTCCAGTATGTGTGTGTGAGTGTGTGTGTGCGTCTGTGTCTGAGTGAGTGTGTGTATGTGTGTGTGTGTGTGTGTATGTGTGAGAGAGAGAGTCCAGTCCAGTATGTGTGTCTTGAACAAGCCAACACGTAGTCTGTGTGTGTGTGTGTGTGTGTGTGTGTGTGTGTGTGTGTGTGAGTCCAGTCCAGTATGTGTGTCTTGGGCCTTAAATAATCAGTGCTGGAGCTGCCTGAGTCTTCCTGCTCCTCCTGAGGTGCTGAGTGAATGAGTGAGTCATACATACATACATGTGGCCATGCAGCCGGGGTGAGTGTGTGTGTTTGTGTGTGTGTGTGTGTGTGTCCAGTCCAGTATGTGTGTCTTGGAGGAGCTGCCTGATCCTTCCTGCTCCTCCTGAGGTGTTGAGTGAGTGAGTGAGCCATACATACATGTGGCCATTCAGCCGGGGTGTGTGTGTGTGTCCTACTCCTGCATCTGGACAAGCAGCCAGCAGCCACTGGAAGTAAGTAAGTAAGGCTGCCTTCCTTCCTTCACTCATGCTGAGGCCTTACCCATGGGCCTCAGTGACTGGAGACTCAGGGGGCTTAGGGTCAGATACTCATATAACCTTTGACCCCCAGCGTGATGCTGCCTTACCCATGGGCCTCAGTGACTGGAGACTCAGGGGGCTTAGGGTCAGACTCATATAACCTTTGACCCCCAGCATGATGCTGCCTTACCCATGGCCCTCAGTGACTGGAAATTCAGGGGGCTTATGGTCAAATTCCCATATAACCTTTGACCCCCAGTGTGATGCTGAGGCCTTACCCATGGGCCGCAGTGACTGGAGGTCACACTCAACTGATTCGGCTGTAAAGGTAGCTCCAGACCAAAGATCCACGACGAGACGGGCTGCGACGTTCTATAAACCTGGACGTTCTAAAACTCTGAAACTGCGATTTGACATGTTAAATCTTTTGCGACTGCTTGCAACTGCTTGCAACAACCTGCGACGATTCATTCACACCGCCGCAACTCCGTTCTAAAACCGCTTCGTCTCGTCGCGGATCTTCAGTCTGAATTGCCCTTAATTCGCCTTATTCACTCGGAACGTTCTAAAGACGTTGAGGGGTACACTTCAGGGGTACACTGGGCTACACCGTTGCTACACAGCCAGCTGTCGTGGCGCCTCACTATTGTGTGCCGAAATGCACATCCTCAAAGAGGAAAAAATCATACCGTGGGCAGACTTTCCACCGTTTCCCAAAAGAGCAGGCACTTCGTTTAACTTCCGTACACCTCAAGCATTAAATTACGTTAAATTATGTCAAAATGGCCGCCAGGTGAATAACGCGAATAGCCGGTTTGGTGAATGTTCCTCTTCAGTGTTCCACGCTATTTGGCCAGGGGCTCCTTCTCTACCTGGGCTTTAGTTCTGTTAGTTCTGTTTTCTGGACTCACCATGGCAACTAGCCCAGCACAAAATACATCTAAGATCAGTATTTTAGTAGCTCACATATTCATATACACTGTTTATGTCTAAGCATACACATACTGTACATACATTCACAATAGGGATGGGTATTGATAAGATTTTATCATTATCAATGCCATTATCAATTCTGCCTATCAATCCAATTCCTTATCAATACTCTTATCGATTCATGAGTAGCCTAGTTCATGCCAAAAAAAGGCAGTCTTTATAGGCTTGAGAATAGCTACGTGTCTCTGTCTCCTCAATATGGTAGGCTATGTGAATCACTGGAGTTAATGTGATAGCTTGCTATGAAAATTGCAATTAGCATGTGGTGCTAATGCACCCAGATGTGCGGGCAGAGAAACTAAAGAAATGATAAGAGAATTGATAACGTTTGGAGACGTGCAATATCGATGGAATTGATCATTTTGAACCGGTTCTGAATTGGAATCGGTTCTCGATACCGACCCCTAATTCACAAGGACCACAACGGAAACAAGCTCTCTGAACAAACATTTTTCCTGTGTGCCATTGTGGTCAAAATTCCGAAATACAGGCATTCAGGAAATGTAGGTGTTGAAGTCCAAAAAGATCTTTATTAATGACGTCGGGGACATTGTACAAACAGATGTACGGTCATGTACAAAAACCCAAAGTCTCTCGGGTGCATTCACATCTTATACATGTTCAGACATAGTCATTACATGGTGTTACGACCCGGCTCGTAGGATCGTAGCATAAAGAGGAAGACAACGGGTTCAAAGTTTCAAAATAGAATAATTTATTTAATCAAAAATAGTAAATGAAGAAAATGTCTAGGGGAGTCAAAAAGATGATGAGTGGGTGCGTGTCTGCGGTATGTGAGTGAGTAGGAAAAGAAGGTCGTGTGTGTGCATCAAAAAGAGTATCAAAACAAAAATGAGAGAGGAGCCAAAGAGCTGGGGAAAAAGGGTTGACTGGTGTTCTTATAGCCAACACCGGCGCCAGGTGTGGCTAATAATCAATTAACGTTGGTACAACCACTGCACAACTCCAGCACGATCTGTAGGAGGCGCAGGGGGGCGTAACACCTCCCTCCCCAAGAGGTTTCCCACAGGAAGCCTACAAAATATACAAAAAAAACGACCGCCTGCGGCCTGTCACCATCAACCTCCATCCAACTACAGTACAGCATCCTGGGCCCTAGGAGCAGCACAGAGAAAGACGGAGAAAACACACAAACACATAACAGTAACACACACAAGTCACCACACAAAGTGCAAAAATGTTAAATGTGACTGCAACCAATTTAAGTGACATATCCCACCACTGGTCCATACACTGCCACTGCATGGCCAACTGGGGGATACCAAGGCATGGTAGAAACCAAAATTAAACGCACAGCACCAAAGCCATACATAAAAGGAAAATTCAAATCTTTCACTACACCCATAATTTTATGACACAGAATAGGTTGAACCACCCTACGCATCACCACAGGATATGGATAACCAATAGGGTTGCCCTGGTCAGCCCTTGAAGGCAGGGTGGAATGAACAGACTGATGAACCGCTGGAGGGAAGGCAGGCAACGTCTCTACAGTGCTACCTATGGTGGAAACATGAACAGCAGTGTCATCACTCTGAGGCAACATACATTCACTTAACACACTGGGAAGAAATTCAGGTTCATTATCAATACTGTCAGCTGCACCAAACTTAACACAGTCCTCCCGACTGTTTTGTGGAGGGTAGGAAGGTTCGTACAAAACCTGGTCTTCAACCCGTGGACTGGAGACCCCATGAGACTCTGCAAAAGGGGAAGCACAGGTAGCAGAAGCAAGCTCACTTTGAACCTCACCCAGTGTCTGAGTTCCTATAGTGGTAGTCAACACAGATTTCTTACTTTCCAAGTTCTCACAACTCAGTGTTACACTTGTGATGGGCTGACAAGCATTCTTACAGCCAGTGCAAAACACCCCTTGAGCTAAATCATTTCCAAGAATGAGATCGACATCTGGCACAGGCAGGAAATCACAAACGCCAACAACTACTCTCCCAGTCACCAGGTTAGAGGTCAGCAGTACTTGATGTAACGGAACACTCACTAGGCCCATGTTAAACCCTCTCACAGTCACTCGGGACCCAGTAGAGGTAGACTCTGGAAGGCGCATAACCCCTGCTGACAAAAATGACTGGGCAGAGCCCGTGTCTCTTAGAATACGAACATGAACAGGATCATGTCCAGGTACACATACTTCACCAGAACTGATAAAAGGCAAATAACTTGCATGTGCAGATGTTAAACTCTGATGAACAGGGCGATCACTTTCACCTCCTGGATAAAACAAAGAAGCCAGAGCAGATGGTTTAGCAGCAGAATCATTTAGCGCAAAACACTGTGAAACCTTGTGTCCAGGCTTCTTACAGAAGAAACAAACAATGGCAGACCGGGCATCAGGCACACGGTTAGGACTACCTGGGGGAGAGGAACTCTTAGAAGTTCTGGAGCTACCTAGTGAAGGAGACTTTGACACAGCTACCGCTGGTCCACGCCCACACTTTTCAGGTGACTTAAACACCCCATGAGTCTCACGCCACTGACCCCTGTCTACCACTTTATGAGTGAGCACGTATTCATCAGCTAACACAGCCGCCTCAGCCAAAGTCAAATTTTTATGTTCGCTTAAATACGTAGCTACCACTTCAGGCACACAACTCTTAAATTCCTCAAGGAGGATTAACTCCCTGAGACGCTCCTTGGAGTCTACTTTTCGTGAGGCACACCATCGCTCAAACAAGTGCTCCTTCTCACGCGCAAACTCTACAAATGTGTCTGATTCAGTCTTTTTAAAGTGGCGGAACTGCTGTCTATAAGCCTCTGGTACCAATTGATATG
Organism: Sardinella longiceps; assembly: GCA_027497455.2. Taxonomy (NCBI): domain Eukaryota; kingdom Metazoa; phylum Chordata; class Actinopteri; order Clupeiformes; family Clupeidae; genus Sardinella; species Sardinella longiceps. The sequence continues at coordinate 2,098 of JAODXP020002092.1, read as the reverse complement.
CATTTAGTATGGCACTCTTTACAGTCTCATATGACTTAGATTGTTCAAGAGAAAGAGCTGAATAAACATCTCGAGCTCGGCCAACTAAAACACATTGCAAGAGCATGGTCCAAATCTCATTGGGCCATTTCAGCAATGTAGCCACTTTTTCAAAATGGGAAAAATACTTATCCACCTCCTTCTCTACAAAAGGTGGCATCATCCGAACATATCGGCTAATATCAACAGGAGATGACGAGGATGGCTGAGCCGTAGAAGAGGGTGGAACAGGAAGTCCCTTACCAGCAAGTTCTAGCTCTAATTTGCGGAGTTCAAATTGTCTCTGCTGGTTCTCCCTTTCTAGCTCTAGCCTTCGCATAGCAACTTCTGCGTCCATTTCTTTTTCTCTGACCACCATTTCCCTCATCCTAAGTTCTTGATCAGACCTTGGAGTAAGAGGAACTTCAGATCTACTTGAGTCTCCTGAACTAACCCCTAGCACTCCTCGGTCAGTCAGAAAAGTTTTAATCGCTGTAAACAGTGAGACTTTATTCTTCTTTACATGACTGCTGAGCACCATTTTATAGTGTTCTGCAACTTGGACTAGCTGTTCTTTAGTCAGACAACTTAGCAGCTCCACAGAGGGCTGGGCAGTAAACTCGTCTACACTGATTGGCATGACTGACAAACGACCAAGGTGCTACAATACAAGGAGAAATCAAATACTAGGGCAGGAAATGCACTTTAAAGTCAGAGCACCACAATTTTCCCCAGATGAAAAACTATTTCCACCTCAACAGTTACTCCCAAAAGAAAAGAAAAACAAAACTATAAACCACAATATAGTCAATTAATAAACTTTGACAAAAATAGGCTACAAAATGCCAGTAGTAACCACACAAAAAGGCAACAAAGACATTCTAGGCGTCCCCAGACTTGCCCCTGCCCACTAAGAGAAAACTGGCCTACCACAGTAGTGAAATCAATGATTAAACTACAAAACGGCTTGCCATTGACCAAACGTTAAATGCAAAAACGGCTTGCCACAATGCACAGTTTTCACAGACGCTACTGGACATACACCAAAACAAACCAAAATGTTAGGTTAGCGACATAAGTTTAGACACTGAACTAGCATAGCACAAAACTACTTACAAATATGGAGCTTAACCGGATTATTTAAGCAACTAAAGGTAAGCACTTTCACCTGATCCACCTGCTTTGAAGCTCAAGCTACCACAGCAAACTTCAAGCAATAATACCGTAAGGTGAATAACCCACAACCAGCTAGTTTTCACGACTAACCTAACACACACACACAAAAAGATGCGCACACACACACAAAAAGAAAAAAAATACTCTCTCAAAAAAACACAGTATCCTACTCACCCCTCCGGTGTGAATTTCGCCGACCGTGCACTCCAAACCTACCGTTAAACTAAGCTGACCTGATCCTGGCTCTTCAAAACTTGCCGGGCTAGAGGCTCACTGCCCTCTGATTGAGTGCAGCCGTGCTTACGTGCCCCTGACGAGAATTTAACAATTCCCACCCAGGATTCGTTCCCGACGATAGAAAAATAAAGCAAGACACGCAACAAAATAAACACGGAAAATAACAAACCAGTGCTCGATGGAAGAATCTGATGATCCAGCTGAGCCACTGCTTTTTACCTGAAGTGCGCGGAGGCTGACGTCACCGGTAGGCCAAAAATTTAATGAATGAAAAAGACGCACCGAAAACAAAACAAAAATCCCGGAGAGCCCTCAATTTATGTTACGACCCGGCTCGTAGGATCGTAGCATAAAGAGGAAGACAACGGGTTCAAAGTTTCAAAATAGAATAATTTATTTAATCAAAAATAGTAAATGAAGAAAATGTCTAGGGGAGTCAAAAAGATGATGAGTGGGTGCGTGTCTGCGGTATGTGAGTGAGTAGGAAAAGAAGGTCGTGTGTGTGCATCAAAAAGAGTATCAAAACAAAAATGAGAGAGGAGCCAAAGAGCTGGGGAAAAAGGGTTGACTGGTGTTCTTATAGCCAACACCGGCGCCAGGTGTGGCTAATAATCAATTAACGTTGGTACAACCACTGCACAACTCCAGCACGATCTGTAGGAGGCGG
>JAODXP020002090.1:25000-27576 GCA_027497455.2 Sardinella longiceps | reverse complement strand
ACACACACACACACACACAGAAACACTCACACGCACACACAGCTTGGGCTCTCTGCTCTAGGAATACACACACAGCCTTCTCTGGTATTGGCTTTGAATTATATAGAGACGCTATGATAGACATTCGTAGCACCCAATTATCGGCTCTGGAGAATCGTAAACAACGCTTCCGCTACGAGAATAGCAATAGGTGGGTCTCCAGACTAAATATCAGTTGTGATTCTTTAGTTTGCGCGATAGCCAAGCTAAAGATATCAATAGATTCTATACAATGATGGACATTGAAGGCAGCATGAAGGATACATCAATGCTTCTTTCAAAATTGGGCTAAAAGAATATACCTTCGAAGGCAAGATTTTATGAAATTATTCGATTTTGACATGCCTTAATGCCTCGCTGCCACCAAATGCTTCCTTTGAGGGAAGCCTTTTCTTCCCGTTTCAGACACATATGTCCATGTGAGGTAATACATTATTATGCATCTGTATCGAAGATATTGGATCCTCTCTGTCTGTATCCTCCAAATGAATTTCAATTCATTTTCTCTCTAGCTACGTACAAGAACGTTTCAATGACACCCCCCCCCCCATTCCTTATCAGACATGCACTTTTAAAGATGACTGCACACTTGAACGAACACACACACACACACACACACACACACACACACACACACACACATTGCACCATGCAGCAGTAAACATGTCATTAAGTTCCTCCTTGAGTCACCCTCTTAATGAGCGTTTAAGGAATTGAGAATCATTTCCAGTGCAGACACCCAAACTACCTCCTTACTACACTTGTGGTGGAGAGGGACACACACACACACACGCACACATATACACATATACACATATACACATACACACACACCTTACTGGCGACCACAATGGAGCCTGTGGTGGAGAGGGCTACAGACAGACACACACACACACACACACACCTTGAAACACACACACACACACACAGACACACACAACTTGAAACACATGCACATACACACACACACACACACACACACTCACACATACACACACACACACACACACACACACACACACACACACACACACACACACACACACACACACACACACACACACACACCTTGAAACACATACACACAGACAGTACACTCACACACAAACACACATACACACACACACACACACACACACACACACACACACACACACACACACACACACACACACCCACACAGACCAGCTCAGTTGCGCCTCAACCTGTTTTTAGGTTTGCCCTTCTCTAGTATTCACAACATTTCGGTTACAATATGACTACCCCAAAACCTCATAATCACCCACTAGGGAGACAAAACATGACGTAGGAAGTCACCACACACACACACACACACACACACACACACAACACACACACACACACACACACACACACACACACACACACACACACACACACACACACACACACACCTTGAAACACATACACACAGACAGTACACTCACACACACACACACACACACACACTCAACACAAACACACACAAACACACAGACTACTACTACAACCACTACACACACACACACACACAGTCACACAGTCACACACACACAAACATACATTCACTCAGACGACAACACACACACACACATACACACACAGGCTGGCAGAGCTGAAAGCCTAGGTATGGCCAGTAACTCGTAAGGAGTTTGTGGACATATGATCCTTCTCTAGACAAGGTTTCAAGCTCCCAGATAAAGAGACAGGCACACACACACACACATTCACAAGCTCTCAAACTCCCAAATGAAGAGACAGATAGACAGACAGGGATCCAAACAAACAGGCCTTTACTGGGGCACATTACATGATATCTCTCCTCTCTGACCATTTAAGGCGTTTGGGACCCCTGCTCGTCACACTCATTTCCTCCAATAAAACCACAGCAGTGCCACAGCAAGAGGAAGGAGAGAAGGCCCATATAAGGACAGAAAGGTCAAAGCAGGCTGTTCAAGCAAGATTTGAATGACTGTATTTATTTATTTATGTATTTATTTATGTATTTATTTATTTATTCATTTATTTATTTATTTGTTTGTTTTTTATGGACTTATCTATGAGGTATAGCAGCCTTATAGCAGACAATAGTAATTGTTGTTGATGATAAGGTCTCTGCCTATATGTACTGTAATATAACTGTAATGTACTGTATGTATAACCTGTTACTGTAAAATACTCAAGTATGGCAAGTACTATTGATTTTTTTTAATATGCATTAATTTATTTTATTTGACACCGTTTCCTTTAGATAAGGTTAATGGCAAATATTGGATATGGCTAGGTATTCATTGAGAGGAAAACAGCACATTTTGAATGTGTGTGTGTGTGTGTGTGTGTGTGTGTGTGTGTGTGTGTGTGTGTGTGTGTGTGTGTGTGTGTGTGCATGTATGTGTGTGTGTGTGTGTGTGTGTGTGTGTGTGTGTGTGTGTGTGTGTGTGTGTGTGTGTGTGTGTGTGTGTGTTTATAGATAAAAGTAACCTAGCAATTCTTTCCAAACACTTAAGTGAAACCTTTTAAATAACCCATGTTTGACC
>JAODXP020002090.1:15000-17500 GCA_027497455.2 Sardinella longiceps | reverse complement strand
TGTTGTAGAGTGTGTCCATAAGCAGGATGGACTGTTGTGCACTCTTAAGTCTTTCTCTTGCCTGCTTCATCCAAAGGCCTGAACAGATTTCTCTTCAAAGCGCCGCAGTGCTCACAGATGGGGAAGTGATCTGGGAAACACCTGCAATGGTGCCTTATTCATCTCTCTCTCTCTCTCTCTCTCTCTCTCTCTCTCTCTCTCTCTCTCTCCCCCTCCCTCCCTCTCTCATACACACACACACACACAGAGGGAGAGTCGGAGAGAGAGAGAGAGATAAAGAGAAAGATAGAGAGAAAGAGAGAGAGGGGAACGAGAGAAAGAGAGAGAGAGCATGCATGCATGTGTCTGAGTAATCTATCAGTTTAACACCTGCACCAGCGCTGCAACTAATTTGCAGCGTTAAAAAGCACTTTTACTGCACTAATGGCTCAACATGGGGTACAGAGTCCCAGACTGCATCTGCTCAGCCATTGTAGGCCATGAGAGAGAGATACAGAGAGAGAGAGAGAGAGAGAGAGAGAGAGAGAGAGAGATACAAAGAGAGGGAGAGAGACAGAGAGAGAGAGAGAGAGAGAGAGATACAGAGAGAGGGAGAGAGAGAGAGAGAGAGAGAGAGAGAGAGAGATACAGAGAGAGGGAGTGTGAGAGATATAGAAAGCAAGAGATAGTGAGAGATAGAGTGTTAGAGAGAGAGTGAGAGGGAGACAGACAGAGAGAGAGATAGAAAGAAATAGAAAGAGAGTGTGAAAGATATAGAAGCAAGGGGTAATGAGAGATAGATGGAGAGAGAGAGAGAGAGAGAGAGAGAGAGAGAGAGAGAGAGAGAGAGAGAGAGACTGATCATGAGAGGGTTCACATACGGCCTTAAGTGTGATGACTATTTTGAGTGCTAAGTGCTAGCGTGCTTGAGAGACGTTTGTCACTAAGCGTGACAAATCTGCAGTCTGTTTGAGGCGGCTCTTCAGAAAACAACCTGCAACAGGGAGATGTAGCGTGCAAAGCATGGGAGAGAGATTTGGCGAGATAGGTGTGTGTGTGTCTGACCTTGTGTGTGTGTGTGTGTGTGTGTGTGTGTGTGTGTGTGTGTGTGTGTGTGTGTGCAGTTTTATTCTGCTGAATTGTTACTGAGAGATACAAGATACAATATAAATAATATTTGATATACAATACAAAGCATGTGAGGCACAGATAAGAAAGATATAACTAAGGTCTGTGTGTGTGTGTGTGTGCGTGTGTGTGTGTGTGTGTGTGTGTGTGTGTGTGTGTGTGTGTGTGTGTGTATTGTACTGGGAGCCGTTGTATTTTGCTGATTTGTTATTAAACAAGAGAGATATAACATAGCCTACCTTAAACGATATTTGATAGAAATTATATTAGACACAGATAAATAGATTTTAAAGGTGTGTGTGTGTCTGTGTGTGTGTGTGTGTGTGTGTGTGTGTGTGTGTGTGTGTGTGTGTGAGTGCGTGTGTGCGTGTCGTGTGTGTGTGTGTGTGTGTGTGTGTGTGTACGTACTGTGTGTGTGTGTGTGAGTGCGTGTGTGTGTGTCGTGTGTGTATGTGTGTGTGTGTGTGTACATGCGTGTGTGTGTGTGTGTGTGTGCACTTGTGTTAGAGATTTTTTTGCGCCATATGCTGCTCCATATCCCTTAATTAAAGGCACAGTGCGGGGAACCCCGTTCACCTCGGCGTGTGTGACTGCCTGAGGCTATCGCTGGCCTTTGATTCTCACTCAGCCACTCTTCATGCCGTCCACTCACTCCCATCCAATCTGATGTGTGTGTGTGTGTGTGTGTGTGTGTGTGTGTGTGTGTGTATGTGTGTGTGTGTTTGTGTGTGTTTGTGTGTGTGTATGTGTGTGTGTGTGTGTGTGTGTGTGTGTGTGTGTGTGTTATAAACTCATTCCCATCCAATCTGATAGCCGCCAATTGGGTAGATTACATTCGGTCAGTTCTATTCAGCCAGGAGCATAGAGAGAGTTGAATGTGATTAACGCATTGTTGTGTATGTGTGTGCATGCGTGTGTGGAAGTGTGTGTGTGTCGGTGTTATAAATGAGTGTGAGAGTGTGTATTAGTTAGTGAGCAAGCTTTTAGCCTGGGGTGTTTCAAAAGATCTGAAAAGATCACACTTACACACACACACACACACACACACACACACACACACACACACACACACACACACACACACACACACACACACACACACACACACACACACACACACACACACACACATTCCCTGACATCTCTCAATGTCAATATTGTACACACACTCTAAAGCATATCAAAATCAAAATCAAAACTCTCACGTCCATATAAAACACAGCACCCAGATTCTTCTGCACCTCACACTTATCGAACACATTACAGCCACAATAGCATTTGTTTTTATCAGCACCCTCTCTCTCTCTCTCTCTCTCTCTCTCTCCATAAAGTAACTGGCTCTCTTTCACACACACACACACACACACACACACACACACACATACACACAAAC
>JAODXP020002088.1:0-27682 GCA_027497455.2 Sardinella longiceps | reverse complement strand
TTCATTGCTATCAGTGTGTTCAGGGTCATAGCACCAGGACAGGCAAACCAGGCAATTACCTGGGGCCCCAGACTGAAAGATTGACTGTTTAATCATTTTACTAATTTAATTAGTGGTGTTTTCCAATAAAATAGGACTTGAAGCAATATACCGGAGTAAGTTTAAGTATAGCCTGCTGCACGAGCCTTCTAACAACAATATATTTCGCATGAAATGAAAGATTTTGGAACAGCACAGACTTAACGTGAATTGCAAACACTTTACATTGAGTCAATGTAACCTCAGATCTTACTTTCGGTTTCCAACAGTCAGGTCCCATTGATTCAGTGTAAAGTGCCTGTTCGCTTTCTGCGTTCGCGTTCGGTCTGTGCTGTACCAAATTATTTTGTTCCACTCGGTAACTAGCGCATTTAGCAAGCTCTTTCAACAGGGCTATGTTTTGAATTTACTCCGGTACTCTCCTTTAAGGCTGGAGTTCAACACAAATAAATATTATTCATAGATACTTGAAGATTATAAAAATGTGGTTCACCCAGGTATTTATGGGAGGTGAAGGGACCCCATGTCCTGTTTGCTTAGGGCCCCTAAGTATCTTGGAACAGCAAACAGCCCTGAATGTGTTATAGCATTTATTTTATGGACTTATAAGACATGCTTCAAACACAGTTGATACACAGTTGGCAAATTAAGAGGGAAAATTAGATTTAGTTTATAAAATAAACATAGGCCTACTGATAAGAAACTTGTAAATAATGAGTTTCTAATGTTTCTTTATGGTAAGCCTTTACGAGCACAGAAAAGGAACTCACATATCTGATTTGGTCTTCTTCTCTGGTATCTAAAATATGTATAGGAATATATGGATTATTTCAGAAAGATATGAAATATTTCAGTTTATATACATAAAAAGGTGGGACCATAGAACTCACTCCATTCAGGCTATGATGGTGAAATAGTCACGTCTTCTTCTCTTGTGTACCACCATTATTATGAATACTGCAGCCAAGGAACAGACACAAACTATAGCAGTCCAAGAAACACCTGGAGAATGAAGGAGAAATTAGAGAGGGGAATCCAACTGTTTACTGAGATTTTTTTAAAAGACTTTTGGGCATTGTTTGACATTGTGTTGTTGTGTTGTTGTGTATGGCCATATGGTTATTGATGTCTGACGTCTTTCTCACAAGATGTTTTTATAAGTGGTTGAGTAAGATGCAATACTATATATCCACACAACACTCAGTTTGTCAGATAGTTGTTTCTGTTAATCACCTTAAGGAGCAAGATCATTGCTAACCTTTGGTACCTTCGCTAACTCTGATACTGTAGCTGGCAGCAGTCTGCACCCGTCCTCCTGCAGTCAGCGTGCATATCCACGTCCTCTGAGAATAAGCAGGGTCTGGAGTCACAACCATCGTCTTCAGTGTAATCTTACAGCTTGTTGGGACATTCTTATTGCTTGCTAGCTCTTTCTCCTCTTCATCCAGCCAGCTCAGATGAATGCCTTTAGTAAGAGCGTTTCTCTGGCACCATTCCCAGGGGTCAAGCAGGATGCAGTGGAGAGTCACATTACTGCCTGACTCCATCTCACTTTCTCTGGGCATGGCTAAAACTGCAGGACAGACATCATAGCACAACATTTATTTAGTATATGTGAGTGTTCTGGGAAGGGGACGTTCACACCAACCTTGTTAAATTCACTAAAAACAAATACAAGTTTTCCCCACATCTTTCTACGAATACAAATGTCGCATTCTGATCACCAAAAGCCACTAAAGCTGTAAAATTCTCTCTCTCTCTCTCTCTCTCTCTCTCTCTCTCTCTCTCTCTCTGTCTATCTATCTATCTATCTATCTATCTATCTCTCTCCTTCCCCCTAAAAAACTGCTAAAATTCCTGTGTTCGCTCATGACATGCCCTTTGGCATTTTATTTAATTTGCATATAGTTGATCTTTTTTTTTCTTTTGTTGCTTTAGTTTCTCATCACATTAGTCGCGTATGCTGTAATACAGGAAATTTAACCTACTGTGGAGAACAATCAGGTGTACTGAGTCAGCTGTGATAATTTTGTCTGTATTCTTGCTCAGGTACTGTTGACAGGTGTATAGTCCAGCATCCTGAGAGGTGACGCCAGTCATGTGAAGAGAGCAGTTGGTTAGCAGGCTCAATTTGTTACTGTCTCTGTGTGTGACTGAGTCAGGATTTATCCTGCCATGTTTAACCAATTGTGTGCTGGCTGTGGAGTCATTATGAAGCCATTCAGTAGTGAAGCAGTTAGGTTTAGTCATGCTGGCACAGGGTAGAGTGGCATTTCCACCAACTCTGGAAAATACAGTGAGGGTGTTACCCTTTACACCTGCGAAAGAAGAGGCATGTCAGAGCTGTGACAAAAAAATGTTAATCTAGCTATTTGTAAATCGTTTTGTGAAAAATTTAGAATAACAGATGCTTTCAACATCTGTAAATAATGAACAAAATTTATATAGACATACAAAATGCTCCAGGCCTATTATAACATATTTGATTTTTAATCTGTTCTTCATTTAGAATTACTATAGAATAAATCATTATACAAAAATAATAACATTCTGCATGTACTGTATATGACCTCTTTTTCTGCTATAAATCCATGTTCAAAAACATATTTTAAAATAATGTGTTTTTATTGTGCTTCTCAGTTGATATATGTGAAATCACAATATGTTGTTTTAATGGGTAAGGACAAATCATTAACCAGCTGTCATGATGTGAATTCTATCAAATACAAAAAAAAAAAAAACTCTTCATAGGCTATGTAAAACGTGGTCATTTTTTACCAAGACATGTAAAAACATTTGTATTCAGTCATTATTTATAAAGGTTATGTTATGTTATTTATTAGCATTTTTAGCACAATTAACATATAATTTATTGTTTAGAATACAATTAATTAGTAATTAATAACCTGTGATATGCGCATCTGTTATTCCAAAATGTAATTTTTTTCATGGTGTTATTTGTTGGACATAGGCCTATTTGGATACTTTTTAAGATAACAATAATGATTTTAAGAAAATATTTGGTAACCAAAGAAAATATTTGGTAGCCAAATTAAGCCTGCCTTTGAGAACTGGGCCTAGATGAATTTACACAACATACAACTCCCAGTCCATCAGTTTCCATGCAGCCAAAATATATATATATATTTTTAATTAAATACAAAAAAAGCTTGGCTTGTTTTGTGTAGATTCTGTGTTCAAAGTTTTAAAAAATACTGTCTAAAAATTGAAATCAATTAGGCTACCGTTTGCTAATTTATCTAGATTAACTGACATATTTTATTAATATGGAAAAGCCCTATAGGCCTGGGTACTACAAACTTCGTACTAATAATGAGAATACTTGTACTGCTTAGCTACTGCTTATTTTTTTTAAACCTTGGCAATTGCCAATTGATTGTAACTCACCTATGTGGTCCTGACTGAGTGTGATCAGAATCACTGTAAGAGCACATGAGATGGATGCCATCTTCCTCTTCTGTCCGACTCTAGCCTCAGCTGCTCTTCCTCTGTGTGTATACTGTACCTGTTTGTCTCTCTGTTTTTAAGTGCAGTGTAAGTAGTAGCCTACTATAAATACTTATGACTTGAGTCAGTCTCAGAAGGCCTAAGCCTAACAAGAGCCGTGGTGTGCGTGTGTGTGTGTGTGTGTGTGTGTGTGTGTGTGTGTGTGTGTGTGTGTGTGTGTGTGTGTGTGTGTGTGTGACAGTACAATTTTCCAGCGGTGTGTCTGTGTGTGGTTGTGAGAGTTGACAGAACAGAATAGAAACACACACGCGCGCGCACACACACACACACACACACACACACACACACTAATGTACCAAAATAACAGAACAGAACCACACATGCTACTGTTATCTATAGACATGTAGCATTCAGTTAGACAAGTCACACATGACATGACAGCGCTTAAAGTTTATTGAAAATTATGAAAGGCATCGGATTAGAAAAATAATAATTTAAACAAACAATATGTTGATTGGAACTAGAATCTTTAAATTATTTTGGTTAAACTCTTAGCATTAAAGTTTTTAGTCATAGACAGTCCGGATAGGTTCCACAACCACACCTATGCTCACCACCAACACCAGAGCCCCCCAGGGTTATATTCTAAGCTCATTCCTATACACATTATACACCAATGACTGTACCAGCCCCTCACCTATTCCTCAAATATGCTGATGACACAGCCATCCTCACAGACACACATTTCATACAGTTTCCCACTTTGGTGAACGCAGAACCACATTCATTACGTAAGACATTTAGAAGAAAGGGAGTCAAAGACTCTGCAATATGCTAACTCAAAGGACCCGCTGTTGCTCACTACCTAGTCTTATTACTGTATATAACCATTACAACCCCTCCTGCTATACTGCTCCTGCTTCTTCAACATGCTCACCGTTAAAACCCACAATAACCCTAACCCAAATCTACAAGAATAGCAAAGCCAAAAGCAAGATCTGACATGCAGAAAGGAACTGTGTAGATAAATTCCCCTAAAGGCCAATTCAGACTGAAGATCCGCAAACGAGACGAGACGGTTGAGAGGAGTTGCGGTGGTGTCAATCAGTCGTTGCATGCTGCTGCAAGGAGTTTCAAGCCATTGCAAAAGATTCAGTATGTCAAATTGCAGTAGAATGTTGCTGTTTTCTTTAAATGTTGCAGCCCATCTCGTCGCAGATCTTTGGTACCATTTTTAAGGGGACAAATAGACTAACTAACTCAAAGCCTTTTACAGAAAGACCCCCTTCTTTCTCCAGTACTATGCAAGAGCAGGAACAAAGTGTGCATATCACCAGCCTGTGCAGCCAGCAGCCGATATCACAGACCATACTTAGCTTGCTAGCTGAATTATTGAGTGTGTGTGTGTGTGTGTGTGTGTGTGTGTGTGTGTGTGTGTGTGTGTGTGTGTGTATGTTTGTCTGTTTGAATGTAGCCTATATGCAAATATCATATCACTGTGTTACATGCATGTCTTCTTGCACAGAAACATAGTACAAACAAAATAAGACTCTGCTCCTCATTAGATTACTCCACTAGTATGCCGACACCATCAAATAAGTCCATGATGGTGTCGTAGGTCACAGTGTCTTCAGACTCCATCTTGTCACTGTTCTGATTTACATCTGTGCTCACAGCACTGAGGTCTAGCAGTCCCTCAGCTGTTCTGCTCCAGTTGATCTGCAGAGGATCCTCATTACCACATAGCATGGTGAGGCTGTAGACCTCAATGTCCTCAGACTCCATCTTGTTCTGGTTTGCGTCTATGAATACATCACAAGAGCCTGTTGATCCCTCTGGTTGAGTGCAGTTGGTCTGCTGCTGGTCCTCACTACCAGAGAACTTCTTGATGGTGCTGTAGGTTGATGTATCTTCTGACTGCAACTTATCATTACTCTGGGTCTCATATGTGAATACATCTCTGGGGTGTGCTGGTCCCTCAGCTGGTGCGCTGCTGTTTGGGTCCACACTGTCAGATAATTCCAGAATGGGCCTGGTCAGAGTATCTTCAGATTCTATCTTGTAACTGCTGTAGTTCCCATCTGTGCACACTTCATTGTGGTCCACTGGTTCTTCAGCTGGTTTGATACTGTCCTGATCTTCAACACCAGATAACTTACTGTTGGTAACAGTGTCCTCAGAGTCCATATTGCCACTATACTGGTTCACATCTATGCACACAGCACTGGGGTCAGCTGGTCCTTCAGCTGGTTGGCTGCTGTCCTGGTCCTCAATACCAGATAACTTCCTGATGGTGCTGTAGGTGACATTGTCCTCAGACACGTCATTGGGCTCTGCTGGTCTGCTATTACACTTCTTTATGGAACTGTAGGTCACAGTGTCCTCAGATTGTGGCTGTTTATAAACAAACAAACAAATAAACAAACAAACCTCTAGTCCCACACTGAGGGGTACAAACATGTAAAAAAAAAAAAAAACCACATAAAAAAACATGATGAGAAGTGACTCACTGCAAAAGTCTCAGTTTTGGGTTGGCTGAGGTGTTCAAAAGTTGCATAGTGCAACTCAACTTCTTCCCCCTGCAATATAGAGAAGCACATTCAAAATATTATGATGTGAACTATGCGCCTATATATCAGTCTACATTGGCTCTTAAGTTTTTAATGTATATTATATTAAGCATGTTTATTTAACAGGACAGAAAGGATGGTCACACATCTCAATATACATAAAAATACTTAATACACTTAATAAACACACTCATACATACAATATGTATATTAATAACTTATTAAAGTAGCCAACTAAAATTAATTAACATATACAACAAGAATAATACATCAAATGCACTCTACAGTGGCCTTTACCAGGTCACAAGAAGAACTTAAAGGTCTCTGCTGGGCATTTCTTCCATTCTCTAAAAACAAAAAGAAGACAAATTATTGAAAATGTAATAATATGTAATGCTATATTATGTAATACTATATTAGGGTGCCAGTTGTTTACAGTGTTGCATGTAAAAACTCACTTGTCATTCTTCTGTGTGTCACCAAAATCATTATCAATGACACAGCCAGCAGACACAAAAAGGTAATGATGACACCAAACATAAGCAGCGAAACTGAGGATAAACAAAGGTTTGAAAAGGTCAGCAACATAATGTTATTTTAACCCTCAGAAATTAATTATAATACATGTGCTATAACTTTTACACAGTTGATGACAAGGATGCTTAGGATGTAGGTTAGATATCTGAAAATACATTCCGTAGATCAAGCAAAGGGTTTGGATGTTGGGGTTTGATCTTAAAAAGATCATGTTTTCCTTGCGTATACCTGGTGAGGCTGGTGTGACAGTGGAGCCTGTAGTGGCTGGTTTGCAAGAAGAGGAAGATCACTCAAAAAGGTACATTCAATATTTTACTGTACTAGGCAAGTAATATCTCATCTCTGATATCAATAACACCAAACAACAGTAATATTTACTTGTTTATGTCTCACTACATGCATTACATGAGTTTAAACAGATTAAAATATTGGTCCTTCATGGTTTTCATGTCTTACCAGATGAGTTTGATGGGGGAGTGGAGACTGTAGTGTGGTTTTGTACTGAGGGAGACCTTCAAACAATTAGGAATATATAGTCATCAGATTAGCATATATCATCACTACATTATGTTAAGTATACTAGCAATTAAGTGAAAGGAAAAAGTGAATAAAAATATTTCCACTCCCTTAAGTTTTCTTACAGTTTCCGCCCTTTCACTCTCATAATGTAGGTGGCAGAAGTTTGAACTTGCCCTCTTGCTATCAGCTTGCATTTCCATGTTCCATTAGTCCGATTATCTCTTAGCTCCACAGTCTCATGGATCATACAGCATTTTGGGTCGTCTCTGTTGTTCTTTAGCTCATTCCCTCCCTCATCCACCAGGATCAGATGAATGTTATATTTATGAGCCTCTGTAGTACACCATTCAGGGGAGTGCAGGTTGCAGTAAAGAGTTAAAGTATTGCATGCCCCCCTATTACTCTGTTTTGGGGTAGCAGAAACTACAGGAGGAAAAGACATATGATCAAGGAACAAGTAATATATACCAAAGAATAAAAACAATATGAGGCAGAAATTAAAACTGAGCACAGGAAGAACCAGAAAAAGGAGAGGTAGAGACAGCTCATGACACCATCCAAGCGCTTTTCTACTTCCTCTTGTTTTCTTTAATATACTGTATATTAAAACCCAATTTTCGTGCCAGAAAGGCTAACTTACCATAAAGAACAGTGAAATAAATTAGAACATGCTGTGATTTGTTCTGTTTACAGGTGTACAGACCAGCATTCTCAATTATGACATCGGTAATGTGAAGTGAACAGTTAGGGAGTAGTTGCAGTCTGTTAGCTCTAGCCAGTTCAGGTTTCCCCTTTCCAAGTTTAAAAACTTTTATGTTTTCTGTGGAATTGCCATCCCCTTTGAAAAGCCATGTTATACATGAGCAGTTTGAATAAACGTTATTGGCACATGGCAGAGTGACATTCCTCCCAACAGCAGAGAACTGAATGATGTTTCCATGAATACCTGGGAAAGACCAAAGTGCCATAACTAGAAGGTCGGTTGCCATACCATATTTTGACATTTCTAATGATAAAACCAAAATTTAACCATTTTAGCACTTTGCCATATCTGTGATACATCACACTGTCTCAAACGACACAGTGACATTAGAACAGTGTCTACGTATTATTTTTCTCACTGACAGTAATTTCTAAAATTATATCTATTAGAGTCTAGATGAATGTTGGTTAAACGTTAATGAAACACCCTGGATGGTCTAACTCACCTATGTGGTCCTGAATCAGCAATATCAGCAACAATGTCAGAGCACAGGGAACGGACCCCATCTTCCTCTCTTGTGAACTCCTCTCTTTGCCTCCTTTTCCTCTTCACCCCTTTCTTCTGTGTGTCTTTGTGTGTGTGTGTGCGTATATGTGTGCATGCGCCTGTGTTTGTGAGTGAGTGAGTGTGTGTGTGTGTGTGTGTGTGTGTGTGTGTGTGTATGCGCATGCGCATGTGCCTGAGTGTGTACTGTATGTGTGTGCTAAGCTAATAACATGTGACTCCAGACTGCCCGTCTCCCATCATTGCATTTCCTCTCTGTGTAGCTACGTGATGTAAGTTATGAGGCTCTTGTTCCTCATGTGGTGTGTGTTATGACAGCTTATGGCTGAATAGGCACTTTTACACCAACTGAATAGCTAAACCAAAACTAAATATGTAACTGTAAGCTAAGTTACTTCTGAATCCGCTTCTTCACAGTGAGGTTTTTTTTAGCCTTGGATCTACTGGTCGCAGCCAGATTATACATTTTGATGCAATAGTCTGGCTTGTCAGGCTAGATTTTCTGTGCTTTTTGCCATTAATCAATAACATGAATGGCCTTAACTTTTGATTTCCAGGTGGCCTAAATACTTTTCTTATGAAAAACCTAATTTGGTAGCCTACGTTAAACTGCCAACATAACATCGATGATGTTTTCCTCTCTGTCTTTCTGTTTCTCAAGGAATACCAGAGGAGAAATTATGCAATTTAAAAAGTTTATTAAATGAGTACATTCTTAGTAATGATAAATAATAGATGATTTTCATAGGTCCAAGAAATAGAGTAGGCTAATGGTAGCTCAATGGTGTTTTTTCCCCCCCTAATGGCACCTTCCAGGCAGCACAGCCTAAAAGGCACTACCTTCACCCTTACTATAAAACTAACACTACATTGGGGGAAGTAGTGCCTTGAGGGCAGCGCTGCCTGGAAGGCACCATTGAGGGCAAAAAAATAGGCTGCCAAAAACAGTAATGGTACAGGACAGTAAGAGTCATACACAATTTTGCATTCCAGTCTTCTTATCCATAGCCACATAGATGATGGTGGTTTAGGTACTGAAAGAGCTGACAAGGACCACAACTACAAGTAGTCATTGGTTTCAGATCTACGTGCCTGAAAGGGAAAGAAGAAAACCCCTGATTAGTGAGACTCAAACCCCACTGTCTACCTTAGCTCTAATCTCTCAAAGTCTTAGAGCTTTAGTATTTTGGTATTTTGGTATTGGTATTGGTATTTTTTACAAACAGATATTGTATATACAGTATATAGTTTCTACATGTTAAAGAAAGGTCAAAACGGATATAAAATTATCCATTGCCACAAACAAATGTTTGTCAGTGTGTTTTACTCACAGAGATGTTCAGTTTGCCTCGGGAGGTGATTAATTTACCCGGGGGAGCACCTGAGAGGAATAGAGCGGTAGAGTTGTACAGACAAATTAACAAAATAACCTCAGGAGGAGACAAAGACAAACAGTTGTGTTCAGTATGTGGATCAGCGCATATCTTCAGTAGTTCACTCACCTGATCTCTTCCTGTGGAGGACTGCTACTATCATCACAGCCACAAACAGACTGAGAGTGGTAGCAACTCTCACAGCCACATGGACCACTGAAGAAAGTAGGAAAGAGTAAGGAAGACAGATTACAAAACAGATGGAAGTGGATACATTATTTCATCTTTGTCCAGCATCTAAAACACACACACACACACAGACACACATACTCTCTCTCTCTCTCTCTCTCTCTCTCACACACACACACACACACACACACACACACACACACACACACACACACACACACACTCTCTCTCTCTCTCTCTCTCTCTCTCTCTCTCTCTCTCTCTCTCTCTCTCTCTCTCTCTCACACACACACACACACACACACACACACACACGAGAGAGAGAGAGAGAGAGAGAGAGAGAGAGAGAGAGAGAGAGACAGAGAGAGTCTTACCAGAGGTGTGGGGACCTGTGAGTCCACTGACTGTGTCCCCTATAAAATACAAGGAGTCATTTCCACCATGATTTTCACTAAATTGTCACTAATGATTTTCACACACACACACACGCACACACACACACACACACACACACACACACACACACACACACACACACACACACACACACACACACACACACACACACACACACACACACAGTCTTACCAGAGTGGGTTGATGAAGATGAGCATCTATCTGATGAGTCCCCACTGGCTGTGCTCCCTTATATACAAAATACAAAAATAATCATAATGTGATACACCAAGGTATGCATTTAAGGCATCATCGTTCCTAACATGGATAGTGTATCAATGGTAATGTGCTGCATGATCTCCCAAAGGTGCCCTTCAGCTAGATAGATAGATTAGCTTAGATGTCTGATATACTACACAGATCAGATGCAGCAATGGTCTCGTTCGCTGGTAGGCCAACTATAACACTGCATTAGAAGTTGTGTGGTATAGTATTCGAGATACACTACTTAGAGTGCTGAACACATTGATGATCTGTGAGATGATCCTTGTATGTCTGTATCAAATACATGCAGTAATAACACTAACCTTTCTCTGTGATGGTGTGGGTGACCATGGTCTGAACTTGTCCTTGTGCAGACAGCTGGCAGGTCCACAACCTGTTTGGATCCCTGAGATCTGCACTCCATTGGATATTACAGCGTGATTGATCGTTTTTGTTGCTTTTCAACTCTTTCCCTCTCCTCATCCAGAATAGTCAGGTAAACCCCATAATTGTAAACTTCCTTGAAACACCAGTCAGAAGTATGTAGGTTGCAGTAAAATTGGGCATGATGGTCTGCATCGTTCTTAGTCTCTCTAGTTACTGAAAAATATCATAAAGATCAAGAAAAAATGTAATCACACATCATGCAGTATCTACAGCCAATGACATTCAGTGTACATTGTGAACATTATCAGGTGCTGTCCCTTATTACCATGGATTATCGGTCCTTATAAAATATTAATTACTACATAAATTCAAATATATAATTTCTTATATCAGCCAGTTTTTGAATGTGAGGTGGAATTTCTATAATTCTAGTCTAAATCCCATCTCAATAATCCCTCTAGATCTGACCTCAAAAACTATTTCCACTAAACATGATTACAGAACACAAAATAAGATAAGATAAGATAAAAGTAAAGTAAACTTACAAAAAAGCACAGTCAGATACACTGGAGCATATTCTTTATCTTGTGGTTCACTTTCTTTTGGATTGTACTGACAGTCATAAAGTCCAGCATCATTAGTGGTTAGTTCAGTAATGTGGAGAGAGCAGTTAAGGTGCAGACTGAATCTGTACGTGGCTACTGCAGGTTGGATTTTCCCATCCTGAACAAGCACTTTTGGAAGAGAACCCTTAGAAATCCGATGAACCCATTTAATGGAGGAGCATTCATGGGAATTCCCAATGTTTCCACAGGGAAGAGAAGCTGTTCCACCTGCACTTGAGAACATGGTGGGTGTCTTCTTTTGAGATGATTGGGCATACGCTGACAAAGAGGAATAAAAGTAAATTTTAGTTACCTGTTTCATTTTTGTTCTGTTAAGGGGAGGATGCAAACAGGGCCAATTTTGGAGCAAACGAAAAACTCAGTGATATAATTTTGAGCTGGTATACAAAATGAACATAAAAATAACACAAAATGATCAAAAGTGGGCTATACAACAGGGTCAAAATAAATGTATTTTTAATCTGCAAGGCTCAAAATAACATTACACTTCTATTACAATATGGAGAGAGTCCCAGCACACAACTCTGATCATACACACAATCCTTTGTTTACACCTACTGTACAGTAGCCTACGAGATAAAGCATCAACTACTGTAGTCTATATATATATAAATAGCTTTTTTAGTGAATTTATTATTTTTACTGCTTTAACCTATTACAAATTAATATCTGTTATGATCTGTTAATATGTTATGATCTGTTAATATCTGTAAATTAATATCTGTCATGGATATGGCTTACTACTGTATGCGATGAAGTGAAATCCAACCACTTACATTTTTAAACCTAATACTTATATGATGCTATGGCATAACTAGATCACTGGTAGTTTATGGTAGTGTTATATTCATAGCTCACCTGTGTAGTCCTGATTCAGGCACATCAGCATGACTATGAGAGAACACACGCTGGATGCCATCTTCCTCACCTGACGACTACACTCCTTTATTGTACTGTATGTGTGTACAGAACCTCTACTGTAAGTACTGTACAGTATGTGACAACAGGTTCAGTTTCAGACTTGTGTCTATGAAGTTCTTGTTTTCTGTAAATGCTGTTTGTGTGTTTGTGTGATGAGGTTCACATCTATCTGTGGTGTTTGGTCTGTGGTTCTAAGAGCTGTTATTGATATTTACCAACATCAATATCAATTGTCAACACAAAACCCAATGCTACCATGATTCAGGTATGAGCTGAAAGCACGGATTACTCATTAAGACCTCCCACTGTATTTATTGTCGTATTGTTTATACCCTACAAATATCTAAGCAGCCTGTGTAATCTCCTAGCACCATCAATGAGTAATAAGACTGAATAAAACAAATGACTAATGTAATCACCCTTTTCCAAAAGTATTTTGGAGTGATGATTTGAGCATAGACACTAATGGTGATTCTAAACAAGGGCTTCATGTTTTGCATGTGCAACATTACGTGGAAGTGAGGTTTAAAGGGGGAACGTGACCAGTGGTTGAGGAGAAGTGCAGTGGATAAGTCATTCTCATGATTATTTTTTTCTCATGAAATAGGCCTACAGGAAACGTGCTATTGCTAACAAGTTTTAGCGGCCTTCATGCAGACATCAGCATGTTGAGGGCCTGTGAGAAAATAAAGACATGACTGCAATTTGGCTGTGCACATTACAGTCACCTCATGACACAGGCCACACACATTTCACTCGTGTGTGTGTGTGTGTGTGTGTGTGTGTGTGTGTGTGTGTGTGTGTGTCTTAAAGTGTAAGCTCAAATATAAATACATCTAAGATATGAAAGAGGAACGTGTAATGGTGTTATAACTGTGTGTGTGTGTGTGTGTGTGTGTGTGTGTGTGTGTGCGTGCGTTTGCGCTTTGTGTGTGTGTGTGTGTGTGTGTGTGCGTTTGCGCTGTGTGTGTGTGTGTGTGTGTGTGTGTGTGTGTGTGTGTGTGTGTGTGTGTGTGTGTGGTTTGTTTGGGTGCAGAGAGAGCTCTGACACTTGCATGTCTACTTTACATGTGTCATACAGACAGAGCCGGTAACCAGATGTAGCTTATACCAAGTCCAACAATTCAGGGGGGGGAATGACATGAACTCAACCATTTAATTAACATTATTCTTACTTACCAAATATAAAGGTGAAATGAGTAACAAGGTTTCACAATATTGTATGGATTGCCAGTTGCTAATCTGACTGTTTAAAAAACATTTAGGCAAGCTATCATTGACAACACTGCATAAAAGAGCACATGAATCCAGTTAGGCTATTTCTACAGTGTTGAAAACCACAAACTTAAGTCTACACAAATAAATACATCAAGGCTACTCTACTATAGGCCTACAATAAGTTAGTTTCATAACACACCACTCCCTCTAGTGGTTGATAACCACCAGGCAGTCTGAGGTTCAGTAGACCAAATTTGTCTGTTTTCTTTTTTTGCCAACTTTCAGAAGTGAAATATCTGTATCTAATAAGATACAGTAAAATGGTGTGTGTGTGTGTGTGTGTGTGTGTGTGTGTGTGTGTGTGTGTGTGTGTGATACTAGTTTATGGTAACTTGGCAGCAACTTGAACAGTGTTGCACTCCTCTTGTCTAATTGTGCTGCCATGTGTTTGTGTGATTGTCTGTCTTCAATGCAATTGAAGATGTCATGATGCCATATGTCTATGTTAATTCTGTGTGCCATCATCATTCTGCACTACAAGTAGATATGTGGTCTGCTGGTGTCTCCGTTGGCCTGTTGTTGTCCCGGTCCTCACCACCAGATGGGGCCATGATGGGGTTGTGCTCTGCAGTGTCTTCAGGCTGCATCTTTTCACTGTCCTGATTCACATTCTTGGCTACATCACTGTGGTCCACTGGCCTGCTGTTGTACTGTTTTATAGAACTGTAGCTCACAGTATCCTCACAATGTGTCTGTATGAGAGAGAGAGAGAGAAAGTGTGTGTGTGTGTGTGTGTGTGTGTGAGTGTGTGTGTGTGAGAGAGAGAGAGAGAGAGAGAGAGAGAGAGAGAGAGAGAGAGAGAGAGAGACTTTTTTGATACTAAAAGTAAATATCTATCTGATACACACAGACACACACAGACAATATTACAGTATATTATATCATATCATATTATATGACACACTGAGGACATGAACATAAGAATAAGAAAGCATGAAGAATAGTTGGCTATCTCACTGTTGAACGTTCATCTGGGTCTTGGTGCACTAAAGCTGCATAATGGAGATCATCTCCTTCCTCATCCTGTGAAGAAGACAGATAGCCTACATCACCAATGATTTGGACCAAAATACAAATAATATAAGCTAGTAAACCTCTGAGGTAGTCTTTTAGTCAAAGTATTCTTTTATTTCTTTAATCAGTAGTTATTCTCTAATGTAACTTTAATAAGCTCTTGCCCTGAATGTAAAATGTTTGTGTTACATTTGCTGATGGGCTCGGAGGTGGAGCGGATTGGATGACTGAATGGATGAATGAAATGCTTTGACTCTGTAAGGGGAAAAAACAATGAATAAAGGATTCTAAATAAAGCTAAACTTTGATTTTATCTGAATCTTATCTGATTTTATCTGAATTTGAATTCAATCAGAATTTGAATTGCATCAAAGAAGTTTATCTCACCGATCCATGTTGTTTTTCTCTTGCATCTAGGCCTACAATATAAATATTAAACCATTGATATAGTTTATATATAATTAATAAACAAAAAGGTTAATAAAGGTGCCTGTTGTTTGTAGTATTCACTGTGATCCACTCACTTGTCGCTCTGTTGTGTATCATCGTCACTATTGTCAATGCAGCAGCTACGAGACTGATAGAGACAGCAACTCCCGTGATCAGCACTATGTCTGTGAAGACTGCAGGACGGGGGGAAATGGGGACAATAACAGTTTTAGTCACACAGTGGTTGAATCCCAGTGTCCCCCCTTTAAGCTCTAAACCTTGATCCCTCAGGCTTGCAACTGGTATAATTCAACTTCTTGACTGGCTGTCAGTTAAGTTTTTGAGGATTCAGATGTTAAGGTGAAAAGCACTAGCCCAGAGTAACCTAGTTGTGTTGTTCAAGATCACTCAGTGCTATGAAGAATGGGACAAATTGGTACAACGTATCTAGACTGAATGGTGAACCAGCAGCTTACACTAACTGAATGGGGCCATCGCAGAATAGGACCAAACTCTCTTGTTCTACCAACTGCCCTTGTTGAGCAATAACAACAGGCAATGGTCAGAGGTACTCCACTCACATGAAGGAGGACATTGGGATTCACCGATTCACTATCTCTATTCATGCGTGAGATGATTTGGAAAAGTTGAGATGGTCAATTATACGCCTTCAATTGCAGTGTAACAAACTTGACATGTACAGTACAGTCAGAGAGGACTGGTACAGTACTTCAGGGCCCTTGTTTACTACAAACTCTTATATTGTTACAACTGCTTCCTTTAACAATAGAAAACAAATTTTCCATTCTGTGAAGTGAAAGCATGAATGGCACACAAATTATGTAAGGGATAACGGCCTTCGAGGTGTCCCGATATAGAAAAATAATGGACGCGCCATGGACGTATGGCGAAGAACAGCCCGACGGCGCAGACAGCCAGCTAGCTCGGCGGTAGTACGTGTAAATCCTCACCACCCAATTCCATGGGCGCTTCTAACACGCTGAGTTAGAAGCTCGGGCTTTTAGCTCAGTTGGTTAAAGCATTCCACTCCCACGCTGGGAGTTTGTAGCTTGCGGGGTGGCGGGTTCGAGACCCGTGTGCGGTGCGGACCGCCACTGGCTACACAAGTGTTTAAAACATAAAAGAAACACGTGGCTCCGTTTAGAAAGAAGTTATCCTGATCGATTGGGGTACTATTTTCTTATGAAAGAAGATCCGCAAGGCTGCATTCTAAAGAGCATTGATAAAGAATGCTGGTTAAACTTTTTAACCCAACAATGCCTCAGGTGTCCTGTTATCTAGAAATAACGGACACCCTGACAGCCAATCAGAAAACAGTATTCCATTCCACCGGGTGATAATACACTGTAATTCACATAGTATAGATATAGCCTACTGTAACCGTAACAATGTTTTTCCCCATTATGACTGAATTCCATTAATAGCACAAGTTTCCCTTGATGCTTAGTTAACTGCTGTGTACTACATATACTGTAAACAGACGTTTATTTATTTTTAGCAAATGTGTCAAAATTGCCGTAAAAAGACAGGAAGATGCCTGGACAGTTTTGGTTCCTTTGTCTTGTTTCAGTTTTACTGTACAACAGTAGGAGGGTATTTTACTTGGTCATCTGTCCGCACCTATGTGTAGCCTAGCTTACTGTACATCTAGCATTAAATAAATAGCATGTCGTAATCAAACAAACAGAATATCATTCATTAAATCTCAACAAATTACTATAGCCAAATTATGTGTTTTTGGAAATTATAGGACAAACATACCTCTTCTTTTGTGTTTCCCTGATGACATGCTCCTCCCCTTCATGTCCACTGCCACCATTTTGGTCATTGATTGGATGTCCAGTGTGCCATCTTCATCTAGTTGAATTTGTGATGGACTCAGTGCTAGACAATGTTGGGAAAGTTACTTTGGAAATGTAATGTTACAATTACAAGTTACCCAGTCTAAAATGTAATAGTGGTGTAAGTACATTACTTTCACAAAGTATTGTAACTAATTGCTATTGATTAAATTGAAATGACCTTATCTGAGTCAAACAAAACTACACAGTAATAACATGTTAATAATAATGTCATGATGTTAAGTACTGTATATCAATTATTTATAACAAGTTTTAATAATGCACCTCATGCCTCATACCTGTTATGTCTGATGAGGCAGTGGCTACTGGAGTGGTGTTTGGGACTGAGAAAAATCAAACAGACATTGCTTTCATGAGTCACTATTAATTAAGAAATAGCATCTTATGTCCAGTATGAAATTATATCATATAAGGTCATATAACAACTACACATAATATTGTGAAGAAAAAAAGTACAACATAAGGTCCCCGCATACTGGCTCCAACAGCATTGTAGAGCACTTTCAAATCTGACAATTTTGCTTGCCTACTGGCAACACACTAGAAGCAACAATCATAGTAGCCTGTGGTATCACCAATGGCTGTTAATGAAGGGCTCCGACAAAGTTTCAATCATAATCATCAGGCGGTGGTAGCAGTTCAGTGCTGATGTGTGCAGCTGAAAACAATGGCAGGGGTGTCGTAGTGGGGGAAAAGGGGGACTGAGTTACTAGGGCCCCAAGTGGGGGAGGGCCCTTGAGGAGTCTGGAACTGTACACCAGGCGGTGAGGGGGCCCTATGGTCAGTACACTTAAGCCCCATTTCCATTGACTGCTAAAGCGTGCCGTGTCGAACCGTGTCGTGCTGGTACCACAGTACCTTTCGTTTTCCACTGGATTAAAAGTACCGTTCGGTTGCTATAGTGACAGTGGAGTAAACTATGGTAGCGTCACCAACGTGAAAAGACGGCAAGAACAATCGCTACAGTGAATGAAATAAATTGTTTTTTGTTTCATCCTGGTAAGTGGCTGTTTGCCACATACAACACCTTTATTAGGGGAAATGACATTATTTGCCTTGCCATCAATCCTGTCGTGCTAACACTGCTAGTTAACTGCTGAGCTAGCTGTCAAGGGCTTCTTTAGAATGTTAGCATTATGACGCTAGCAAGAATAGCAACCACTCAAGCCACACGTCATAATATAGTACCAGTTCAGCACGCTTGGTACCTGGACTGAAGGTGGTACCAGCTGGTACCAAAAATCGTACCGGTTCCATGGTACCAGTACCAGATTTTGCCAGTGGAAAAGCAAAATAAGTGATCCGAGCCGAACCGAACCGAGCTGGTACCATGCAATGGAAACGTGGCTTTATGCACAGGGCCCAGAATTTGGTGCTCCGCCCCTGAACAATGGAATAGAATGTTGGAAACGCAGTGCTCTGCGCTTTGTCGGAGATGGGGTGTAGATGCCTTTATAATCATATACAGTAAAGATTGAATATTTGGGATACATTTATATGCATTATCTCTCCTCTCCTCACATGCAATTGACTTATTATCACTAGTCTAACCTTGAATTCTGATGGGGGCAGAAATCTTAACCTGCCCTTGTGCAGTCAGCTGGCATCTCCATGTCCTCTGAGTTAGAGCAGGGTCTGGATGTGTGAGCTCCACAGTGTGTTGGATCTTACAGCGGTCTTTGTCTTTCCTGTTGCTCTTCAGCTCTTTCCCTGCCTCATCCAGCAGGCTCAAATAAACTCCATAATTATGAGATTCTCCAATACACCAATCAAAGGAGTGCAGTGTGCAGTGGAGAGAAACATGGCTGCCTGCCACCATCCCAGAGGAGACTGCAGGAGAAACCACATTATCATGTGACTAACATTTAAAATAATTTGATAACTAGAAGAAAAGCGCTCAGAAAGCGCGATGTGGTCACAGACACAATATACATTCCAGATCATGTTCTGGATCACCGATCGCCACCAAAATTTAATCAGCTCTTGCTTGTCTCAATATACACATTGTCCGAAAATTTCATCCAAATCCGTGCAGTACTTTTCGAGTTATCCTGCTGACAAACAAACAGACAGACAAACAGACAGACAGACAGACAGACAGACAGACAGACAAACCGACAAGGCCGAAAACATAATAATAATATCAAAAAGAGTATATTGGAAATACCCATTCATGTTCATGTGTTGCTATCCTCACACTTCACTTCATATTCCATGCCATACAAGTCAACCTACCATAAAGAACAGTCAGGCGAACTGGAGCAGGAGCATCATGTCCATATTGTGTTCCACCTTTTCTCAGGTACTGCCAGCAGGTGTAGACATCCTCACCATCCTCAGTGACGATATCAGTAATGTGGAGAGAACAGTTAGGGAGCAGTCTCACTCTCTGCGTGACTACAGAAGGTTGGAGATGTCTGTATAAGACCAACCATTCTGTCGTTCCAGGACGGCCCTTTGACCATGCAGTAGAGGAACAGTCAGCATTGACAGCAGCGCTACAGGGCAGAGTAGCTGTTCCACCAGCACTGGAAAACACAATGGGGGTGTTGCCTTGGACACCTGGGGATCAAATTGAGGCAGCCAGTGGCACAATTCATTGATATAGGGATGGGCATAATTAATCAGCAAGTTGATTAACTTCATTTATCATCAATAATCCTTAAAAATCATACTGGTTGGATTGCGTAGTTTTGAAACAATGCAATGAATTTCACTAGTTCACTAGTTCTAACTTCACTTTTAGGGAAAGTGTGGCGTGGATCCATGATGATTAAAAAAAAGATACTGGCAACACATCATCAAGAAAAACACACTGCATTTTTTTATTGATGTTGCATTTTTGATGAATAACCAATAATAAAATAAATATATAAAGTATACTCATATTCTACTATTCTACATATTCTATTCTATTATTTTTTATTTATTTTTTAACATGTGGTTTCATGTTTACTCTGGCTGTATTCAAATCCATTCTAACCTTTGTAAGATGGCGGAGGTCATATCCAGTGCAGTATAATTTAGCAGTGATTCAATCAGAGCACAGAGGCAGTGAAGAGGTTACTAATGTAATGTACTAATGTAACTCACCCATGTAGTCTAGACCCAGGCAGATCAGCAACACTGTTAGAGTTCCAGTACATGTGATGGATGCCATCTTCCTCTCCTTTATCTTCCCTTTCACTCTCTTTCCCACTTTTTTTTACTTTACTCTGTTACTTTCCTTTCTATTCTACAGTACTGTGTTCCTGTGAGTGAGTGTGTGCTGATTGTGTCATTGTATTAAAAGCGTTTGGTCGGTCTCTCTTCTTCATGTAGACACTCTATGCTTCCTTAAAAGGTACTGTAGCATGTTGATGTATGACTGTGAATCCCAGTGCACGTTTCCTCTTGTCCACAGCAAAAATAGTCAGTATGTTTAGACCACTTGTGGGCCACATCAAATATGACTTCTAGCAGGTTCTATTGATTTGGATTTCTTGTGAGGTACATATTACTTCCCAGCAGTCAATGAGGTTGGGCAAAAAGCATGATGAATCCTGCTAGAAACCTGCCTTTTTTTGGAACAGAAAGTTACAGGCTACCTCCCACTGGAAGAAATGTCACTTTTGAGGTTGTCTCGGATAAGTTGACCTCATCTTCTTAATATGAAGTATGTATAAAGTGTTAGATTTTACTGTGTAAACTGATTTGTAAATACCTCTGCAACTCATTTGGAAACACTGATGTAATTAAGAGCAAAGTGGGCAAAGCTATAAGTAGTTTAGATCAACAACAAATCATAGTTCAGAGGCAACTCCAGGGGTGTATTGTGCAATAAAACTTATATTTAAAAAACAATATGAAAACTTGATAAACCAAATGTATATCAAACAAATGAAAATAGATTGTCCTTCACACTAACAGGTTACACTTTACTACAGGGCCGTTGTACAGATTCACTCAAACAAACACGAGTTCATCCAATTAATTCAGTTCCTGTAGTTCAAGGGCTGGAGGATCCACTGTGGAATGATGAAGATGTGTAGAAAAAACAACAACAAAACAAATGTAAAACAACCCATCATCTACACCAACATGTGAAACAGAGGTGAGTAACATCCCAGTAGTGTAAGTCTATCACAGGGATCGGGAACCTTTTTGGCGGAGAGAGCCATGAATGGCACATATTTTACAATTAATTTCCATGAGAGCCATACAATATACAGGCATGTCTTTTATTCATTATACAGGCATGTCTTTTATTCATTAATTTATCTTGTCTTCATTCGAAAAGTAATCAAAAAGTAATCAAAAAGTACACAAGAAGAGTGTTTTGGCATACTCCTCAACTGTGAATGGCTTTCCATTTCTCACAATTGCTATTCAAGTGCTATTCAAGACTGAAATAGATAGATGAATGGATTGAAATAGGCCTACATGAGAATGTTTTATTTTTAAAGTTATCATTCTTTTTATTAAAGATTTGTCTGCGAGCCAGACCCAACCATCAAAAGAGCCACATCTGGCTCCCGAGCCATAGGTTCCCTACCCCTGGTCTATCATATCACCAGTGATCATATCACAGTGTTATCATATCACCACTGGCAGGGTTGGTTCTAGGCATAGACGAACTAGACAAACGCCTAGGGCACCACATATTAGGGGGGCATCACAGTACATTTATTCCTTGTTTTCAATTTGTATTTCTAGAAAAGAGGGGGCAAAACTCAAATTTGGGCTAGGGCAGCGAAGAGGCAGTATAATTTATTTAAGAACTGTGTGTGTGTGTGTGTGTGTGCGTGCGTGCGTGCGTGCGTGCGTGCGTGCGTGCGTGCGTGCGTGCGTGCGTGTGTGTGTGTGTCTGACCCACCTGTAGAAGTCTGTTTGTTCCTGTTCCTTAATAAATAGCCTGTTCCAATGAGCCCTGGAACAATGAGTATGATGAAGAACATGCTGATTCTTAGGTGAACCTCTGGAAAACAAAAACAGTGAGACTGTTGAACTGTAAGCCTAATGTTGTGTATGCAAAACTGATGATTGGAACATGAATTTGTGCATTGTCAGAGTTCTTACAGCTGGGTTTTAGTGTTATTTATATTGCAAGCGCAGAGCAGGAAGGAAGAAGCCCAGCCTGATACACCAACCCAGATTGAAGAGGAAATGTTGCACACAACCTAGTTGAACAACTGCTAAATTTATGTGATAGGATCATAGCATGTATTTATGCCCAAATGTGCATGACAAGACCAAGAAACAAGAAATGGTTACACTTTATTTGTACCATCATAAGACTAACATGACACTGTCATGAGCTTGTCATGAATATGTCATAAACTTTATACATCTGTCATGACCTCTGTCATTAAGTGTCACCCGGTATTTGTCATGGTTAGGGTTAGGGTAAGGTTAGGGTATGTCAGAAGTCATGACAGGTTTATAAAGTTTATGACAGATTCTTGACAAAGTAATGTCATAGTTAATGACAGTGTTATGTCAGTCTTATGACGGTACCTTCAAATAAAGTGTTACCCAGGGTTCGAGTTATGATTCCATCTTCGTGGGAGCCCATGAAGGGGGGGGGGGGGGCGGTGTATGGGATGGTTTTTTTTTTTTTTCGTTCTCCAGTCTGCGCAACTGCGCATGAGTTCGGTAAAGGCTTTGCGGACTTTTGAATGTAATGGGAAGCAAGCTCTGACCTTACAATGTGAGAAGTTGACAATGTCTCTCTATCTCTCTCTCCCGGACCTCTGGCTGAATGTTATGCATAACGGTGAACTGGCACTTATTAATTTCGGTGAATATGCTACTTGCGCGAAATCCTCAATAAAGTTTACATCATGCGCAGCATGATCGGAATAGCCTGGTTAAAGCAATATCTAGGAGAGAGGTTGACCTGGGGAGAGCCGCGCATTATCTTACTATCTGGAGCTACAGTAGGCCTATGTTTGGCTTTATTGAAGTAGGCTGAAACCGAAACAAGCAAGCGGCCACATTTTCAGTGGCATTGTAACGGAGTGTGTCCGGCGGGTGGTAGACTCAAGGCATGGAAACGGAATAATGCAGACGTCTTTCTTTTATTTTATATTATGCCACCGGCGGGGTGCATAACATAACAAATTAACAAACAAACTAAACAAACAAAACACTGATCAAACTGAAAATAATCAGGGGCAAGGCCCACAAACTAGGCAATATAACATACCATCATTAGATCCTCTCGCGTCAGAGGCAAACCCCGACTGTTACGCACGGTAACTATCGGTCACAACCAAATCATGGTTTACAATCAATTAAGACATTGATTTGTGTTTACAACCTATACATTGCAACTGCGCAAGCATACCGTGCCCCTTTATCATCAGAGAACATAATAACAGCATGCCAATAAGGCAATAACACAAAAAGAAAAGATGATCAAAAACACCCCTGTAACAAGCACTTAGCGCGCTCGCAACTCCATAAAAAGGTTCCACCTCCCATAGCTCGGTTTGATCCCCGCTTATGATAACTTTATTTGTCAGTAAAATATTATACTATTGTATTGTCAGAGCCCCCACAGATGTTTGAGTTTGCTGCTTTCATGGGAGCCAGACCTCTCTCTATGGGAGCTCAGCTCCCACTGGCTCCCACCTAACTCGAACCCTGGTGTTACCCAAGACATAATGTTTACAGGCTAATAATGTTAATAATAATAATAATAATCTAAACTGTTGTTCCTTTGAGGGGAAATTTGGTCTTAGCCTTTAACCCAAGCATGAATTACAGGCATACACACAAGACACGGTGAATACATAGAACATAGTAAGGCGAGACACACAGTAACACGGTGCAGTTGACTGCCTGCTGCCCTTGAGGAGCAGTGAGGGGTTAGGTGCCTTGCTCAAGAGCACTTCAGCTGGTCAGGAAAGATTAGATTATTATTATTATTATTAGTAGTAGTAGTAGTAGCAGTAGAAGTAGTAGTTGTAGTGGTATTATGATAGGCTAAATTTAAGACAAACAAAACATTGGCCATGTCAATTCCACTTCAATGTCAAGAAATACAAACACTGTGTCATACCCATAGAATAGCGTGAAGTGCTGTTAATACTATCCATGCTCTTAAGAGTGGAGGTTGGTTTTATACCTGTAAGTACAATAAATAAGACTGAAGTATTGCAACAAATGTCCTGACCTCTTCTATTCTTAAATGAAATGAATAAAAAAACAATTATTGTTGTCACTAACCTTTAATTGTAACAGTGTAGGTAGTAGTCAGAACCTTGCCTTGCACTGTCATTTTGCATCCTCTTATCCACTGAGGGGACTTTGGATTAATGTGCTTTTCAGTAAGTGTGGTGTTACACTCCGATGTGTGAGTAATCTGGCGATTCCTGCTCCCCTTCAGTTCAGACCCTCTACCATTCACCCAACTCAGATTGAGCCCTCGAGACCATGATTTCCCACAGTCATACGAGTGGAGGAGACAGTTGAGTGTTATCTGACTGCCTACCGCCATCTCAGTGTCTTTTGGGGAACCAGAAACTATGGGTGAAAAAAGAACTTCAGTAAGCCTACCAAGTTCTTGAGAGCCTGAAAACAACAAATCAAAAGAGTAACAAAACACCTACGCTGAAGAACAGACAGGTGAACTGGAGCTTCACTTCCGTGTTGTTTTCCACCTTTTGTCGGGAACTGCTGACAGCTGTAGAGTCCAGCGTCCTCAGCAGTGATACCAGGAATGTGGAGAGAACAGTTAGGGAAGAGACTCAATCTCTTAACTCTGTCTGTTGTCTTTTTCATACCAAATTCAAACAAACTCAGTGCTTCTCTGGTAAGACTGCCTCCGTAGGTCCATGTAGTGGTGGAACAGTTGGGATACAAAACGTTTTTGCAGGGCAAAGTAATTGTACCTCCAATAATGGAAAACACAGTGGGAACGTACCCTTGGACACCTAAAGGTGATATTAGGTTAGGATAGGTTAGGATATTAGGATATTAGAATATTCTAAAACTGATAGTTCCGGTCCTCGATTGTGATTGGTTGAAAACGCGTTCGATCCCATTGTAAATTAAGCATTCAGCTTCAACCGCATTTCAGTTATAACATCACACCTGTGCTAAAACTAGCATTAACACCGGCCTCTCTGGATTTATTGCTTACTTAGATCATGTTAGTCATTCTGCCGCAATACTGCATGTCGGTGGTTATCAATCTAAAGTTTATAGTAAAACTCACCAATGTGATCCTGACACAGGCAGCAACACAGAAGCATTGTCAGAGAACTGGGGAAGAACACCATTTTCCTCCCCTACAAAACTGTGACTGTGTGTGTATGTATTGATACAAGGGTGTAACTCCTTTATCAGTGTGTGTGTGTGTGTGTGTGTGTGTGTGTGTGTGTGTGTGTGTCTTATTTTTTATGCAGTGTTCTGATACAGTAGTAGTGTGTGATGAGAACCATGGCCTGTTTCTAGTTTCACCTGTGGTCTATGTGGTTCTGGAAACTAACAGCAAAACCCCTAAATCTAACTTTAGAATGTTGCACTTGCCTAAATTTACCCAGGATTGACACACAATGAGATACAGTAATACATGTCCATGTGTGATCAAAGAAGTGTGTATATACAGTGTGAGACTGTAAGTCTGAGAGAAACTTGTGTGAAGCAGGACTCTTGAGTCACCACACTGACCAATTTGGCTCACACAAATAGAACACACACACTGGTCACACATCATACGTTTGTTTTTTGTTTTTTTGTTTTTTTTTATCCACACTTTCACTTTGAGCAAGTCTTAACACTCTTGATAGGCTAGTGTCAACTTCACAACTTTAAACCTGTTGGTCCCCCCTTAAATTTTTATTACTGACCTAAAAAAAAGTTGGTCTGGGTAGTGGGGGAAAAAGTATGTTTTAAATAAAGTTTTAAAGAAGGCCGATCAGTATTGAGTTGGTAATGTCTGACTCTCAGACAGATAATCAACACTGTGTGAGCACAGGAGATGGATGCCATCTATTTGCCCGATTCACTCTGTCTTCTGTGTGTATTGTCATAGCAAAGCCACCCCCTCGGTCTACGCCTCTCTTCATACGAGGGTTTATGATTCCAGCCATTAACCTTGTTTGTATCAACTACATTGACTCCGAGCCAATAAGCACAAGAATGGATCCAAGAGTTTTGAATTTAAACATCTCCAGAAAACTATCGTTTCTCAGTAGCCGAGATTCCCAGACCCAGACTCAGTAGACCAAGGGTGTGGTTATGACCAGGCAGGGCCGTTGCAACAAGGCAGGCAAACCAGGCAATTGCCTGGGGCCCCAGGCTGAAAGGGGCCCCCAAGATTGACTGTTTAATTAAGTTAGTAGTTGTGTCGGTGGTGTTTTTCAACAAAAAATGACTTTAAACTGGAGTCAGACAACTGTACAATACAGATAATTATATTGATGATGTTTGAAAATTATAACAATGTGGTTCATGTAAGTATTTATGGGGTGAAGGGCCCCCATGTCCTGTTTGCTTGTGGCCCCCAAAGTACCTTGAAACGGCCCTGTGACCAGGCTACTGTAGCTCACGATGTGACTTAATGTTTAGTGTTCTATTTGTGTTTTTGTTCCTCATAATTCTGCTTGGTAATGTGGTTGAAC
Organism: Sardinella longiceps; assembly: GCA_027497455.2. Lineage (NCBI taxonomy): Eukaryota > Metazoa > Chordata > Actinopteri > Clupeiformes > Clupeidae > Sardinella > Sardinella longiceps. The sequence continues at coordinate 911 of JAODXP020002088.1, read as the reverse complement.
AATCAGAAACTGATAAATTGGTTGTAGGCCTAAGGGTTATCTAAAATGAAACAAGGTATTAAAGTGCAATATTTGTAAATAATGGCATTGAATACTTTTTCATTTCGTATCTCAACTGACCTTAAAATTTGTGAGCATATTAATTGTATGTAGGAGCCTGCATGGCATTGTGCTTTGGCTCAATTTAGTACATTACATCATGATAAATATGTTTTGTTACAACACTAATGTAAAGTTTTGGCCAGAATAATGAATAAATGCATGTAGGCCTATGGACATATTTATTGAGGCATGATATAAAATGTGGTACACCATCCAAAAAGATTTATTTAATTCAATTAATTAATTAATTTTTTTTCTGTAACGGAGAATAAATAAGTTCTGAATTGAAATGGCAAATATACATATGAATAATATACTGTATACTGTATAAATGTTGTAAAAGTTCATAAAATAATATTGGCTATACATTCTAAGTGTGCACAAAATATGGATCTGCGTTTAGTTGTATGTATGGATTAGTTTTATAGCATAAAAGAGCAATCTTATGATAATCTGAAGCATAAAGGGTGTAAAGAAAACTTTTCCTGTGTATTACTTGAGTAATAGTCCACTTCTGGAGTGTAAAGAAGTAACATACAGTACATAGGTCACATATTCTTAAATGATCTTAGTGATGATTCTGAATGATCTGCTGTCAATGGCGCAAATACACAGGCTAACATTTTACTTCACAAGTTCAGTATGTGCTCTTGTGAATTATTCTTTGTTAAAAGCCTTTTGTACACTCTGCCTATTTGGGGTGTAGTCACAAGAAAAGTAGTCTGTAGTCCCTGGAATGGAGTCTGAAATAAAGAATTGATTAATAAAGAATTGATTGTTTCTAATACCCTTAACAGTCTAGAATAACA
>JAODXP020002087.1:22500-25000 GCA_027497455.2 Sardinella longiceps | reverse complement strand
ACACACACACACACACGACACTCCAAGGACAAGCAGCATCTGTTGGAGTGGCCATTCCAATTCCATTACCCCAGCCCCTCTCCAGCGAGCATGCCCCTGACACACACACACACACAAACCCACTCACACATACACACACAGATAAACACACATGCACGCACACAGACACACAAACCAACACACGCACACACACACACACACACCAACACATGCACACAGCAACACATGCACACACACACACCCAAACCCACTCACACATACACACACAGATAAACACACACACACGCACACACACACAAACCCACATGCACGCACACAGACACACAAACCAACACACGCACACACACACACCAATACATGCACACACACAGCAACACATGCACACACAAACCCACTCACACATACACACACAGATAAACACACACACAAACCCACTCACACATAGAGACACATACACACACACACATAAAAGCATGTACACACACACACACACACACACACAAAATTAGCCTTGTTAAGCACCAGCTGGTGGGCTACTCCAACTTCTTTGGGTGCTGTTTTGCTGACGTACATGCCCTCACACACACACACACACACACACACACACTGCATCACTCACAATCACACTTGACCACACACACACAGCATGTGTGCCACCCCTAATCAACTGGGGACCTTTGATAATGAATGCCAACTGTGATGCCACCCTCTGTGCCAGCTATGCCCGTCACCAGCCCTAGCGATCCGTGTGTGCTGCCATATTCACACGGACATCCAGACCCCCAGAGATTTATACAACGCACACTACGGAAGACAGGAAAGGGCTCGCTGCGTGTGTGTGTGTGTGTGTGTGTGTGTGTGTGTGTATGTGAGAGTATCAACAAAGAGAGAAGAGGTCTGTTTACACAACGCACACGACGTCTAATATCATGTATGAGATGGGGAAAGATTTTTTATCGGAAGCCTGGACTTCAGTGTCCATCTATCCTCATCTAGCCATTTAGTCTGGCTAGACCTTCAGCACACACACACACACACACACACACACACACACACACACACACACACACACACACACACTCGCGCACACACACGCATACACGCACACACACACACACGCACGCACACACACACACACACACACACTTGACCTATGTGGATTACTGGCCTTTAGCACTCCCACACTATAGGACAGATAAATGCCACGACAGAAAGAAAATAAGAAAGATAGATAGATATAGATTAATACATAGACAGACAGATAGATAGATAGATAGATAGATAGATAGATAGATAGATAGATAGATAGATAGATAGATAGATAACGTAGATTGATACTTAGACAGACAGATAGATAGATAGATAGATAGATAGATAGATAGATAGATAGATAGATAGATAGACATAAAATGGAAAAAAAGACTATAAAAAGATAGACAGGGAGAAAATACAAACAGACAAGCAGAGAGATGAAAGAGGGCTGAGAGAGGCAGAGATAGAGAGAAAGATAGAGAGAGAAATACAGGAGAAGAAAGAGAAGTAGACAGAGAGGGAGACAGCGAGATGAAAGAGTGAAAGAGAAGGTGTGTGCAGAGAGAGCAATACAGCAGAGAGAAAGAGTGAGAGAAAAAAAGATCATGATGTGATCATGACCCTGATCCTGAGCAGTTGGCAGAGGCAGGTGGCCGACAAACACACACACACACACACACACACACACACACACACACACACACACACACACCATACATCACACATTTACCTTTGTTTCTATAGCAACCACCTTATTGGATGGCTGTTGCCGTGGCAAGGGTGCGAGAGAGACACACAGACACAGAGAGCAAGGGGGAGTAAAATGTTGTTTAAAAGGAAATGTTTATTTTCACTGATTCACAACACCAAAGCCATCAAATAACTTAAACAGCAGCTGCTGCAGAAAACAAACAAAACAAATCCACAAACGAACCACCAACAAAATATCAACAGTCTTCAACAAATCAAACAAACCAACAAAGCAAAAGAAATGAACAGGAACTTAAAACAACACAAGATTTAAAAAGAAAAAGAAAAAAAGTTAACTCACAATATCAAGATCATCAGACTTTGCATCTTTTACGTCATTCTTTACAGATAAACTTGAACCCTCAATTTTGCCAAAACAATTCACACAGTTAACTGTCATGCCAGCAGAAGGAACTGGGAAACTGTTTTGTTTTTCTTTTTCCTTCTTTCTTTCTTTCTTTCTTTCTGAAGCAGGGAAGAGAGGAGGAGTTGTGGCTATTTACAGGAGACGAGAATGAAAATGAGAATGAGGGCCCTGACCACCCAGACTCTTGCCTGGGACCGGAGCCTCTTCCTGGGCAGGAGGGAGTAGCAAAGCTGGGTGGTCCTGGAGGATTAGCGTTAGCTTGTGTGGAGCTCAAAAGAAAGTAGAGTCTGCTATAAAATGGGCTTATGGGAGCGTGAATGAACACAGGGGCTGTACAGAACAGGAGAGAAG
>JAODXP020002087.1:0-2500 GCA_027497455.2 Sardinella longiceps | reverse complement strand
TGAGCATCAATTAATAAAATGTTGCTAATTGCAAAGAAACTACCATTAGTAAAGGTATTGTTGATTCATTTGTAGTGATAATGTTGATGTTACTGAAACAAACATTGACAAAATGTATGTAATGGGTTGTATTGGTTTTGCTCTTCACAGACTGATTTGAGTCTCAATGAAGATTTTGGGAGACCGCACAGCGAGAGAGAACCTTACGTCAACCTTTTGCAGCAGTTGCAGTTGTGAACTTCAAGAATGATAACCCTGCATGGACTGCTGAGCTAATACCAGGTGCTTGTCTTGCACAATGGCCACAGATTTTTGCTTTGAGGTGCCATGTTTCCATTCAAGCGGTGCTTGTTCAGTTTTGATGGCAAAATGTGTTAAATATTATAAATATGATACATTAGGATGATTCATTTTGCGAATTCATGTGCTACCATTCATACTTTGTAGAGAGCTAGAATAGTATAGAGCTAGAACGTTCAAAATGCTATTCACCACATACAAAATGATGTTGGTGGCTTGACCTCCGCAGTGACATCACCTAAACTTAATTGAAATCCCACTTATTTGTCCATGCCGAAAGTCTCAGGAAATTGATTCAGTGAAAAATATTTAACTTAAAGGAGAATGCCGGTATGATAAGGACCACAAGTATAGCAACATCGTAAAAATTTTGCTGGGGAGAATAATTTTGACACCCTCATGCCAGAGAAAGTTTTCAATGGCTCATTTGAAATGTTGGAACTGTCATTATACTATTGAAAAGTATGGGTCTGCTTTAAACCTGTTTTATGGTTCATAACAGCGATATAGCCACTTGTATAGTGATATGCAAACGTTCAAACTTTTTATGATGTTGCAATATACTTGTGGTTCTTATAACACCAGATTTATCCTTTAACTGGAAATGATTTCATGACATATTCATTGTTAATAATTTATTAGCTTACTGTTCTTAAATTTGTTGTCTTTGACAGATCAACAGAGACTTTGAGCATCAAGGAATTTGACCAACTTCAGTGAGAGGGAACCTTCAATGAAGCTTTGCAGCAGTTTCATATGGACCTTTAGAATGTCAACACTTTATGGACTATTCCAAATACCAGATCATGTGTTATGGCTGCTGGCCTTGTTTCAGAGGACTTTTCAAGTTGGAGTACCTTGGTATGGTCAAGGATGCATGGACTGGAGGTATTAAACATTATTGTGTGTATGACGAATTGTATAGGCCTAAATATGATTTTGTGAATGCTCTGTGGCCTAAATATAATTCATTGTTATCCTCTTGTCTTCATTGTTGTACCTTGAGACTTTAAAGTATGTGTAAGATGCTGGAAAGTTAATAAATTCATGTTTTGAACAATGTTTTGATTACATAATTCACATTTTTAACAATGTTTGACTAGTTACACATATTACACAATCTGTTGGTTAATGTAAACAAGCTAGTGGTAGTGGTTTGGACACATATTAATCAATGACATTGGTTAAAAATGACTAAAATCCTGGTTGATTTAGCTAATCTGTTTTTAGAGTGCATTACAATTTAAAAATGAATAATATATGTTATTTTATCATGGTGTAATCATATAAAATAAGCATAAAATAAAAATGGTAGATTTATATGAAAAAATCATGTTCATTCTACAAAATAGAATCATACTTCACTTACATGATAATATGTTGTTTTATCATGGTATAAACATATAAGCTAAGCATAAAATAAAAATGGTAGATTTATATGAAAAAATCATGTTTCTTCTGCAAGACAGAATCATACGTAACTTACATGACTATATGTTGTCTGAAAAACATGATAATATCTCGCGCAACCGATGTACATATTTTTTTCATGTAGATCTGACAGACTTTTTTTTTCAGTGTGTGTGTGTGTGTGTGTGTGTGTGTGTGTGTGTGTTATCATCAGGCTGTGTGTGTGCAAACACCATGTGGTGAACACCAGTTTGAGAAATACAAGGATATCCGAAATATTTATTTTGAAAAATTTGCAAACGAAATCCCAGGATTCCAAAATTTAGGAGAATGCGAGATACTATCTGTCTTACTTGGACAGCAAAGTCAAACAGCAAATCTTGCTGCCAGATTTATATTTGAATGCCACAAAGCAAGGGACAGTGGTTAGGTACCACCAAAACACTCACACGCATACACACCACAAAGACACATACCCATAGACATGCATGCATGTGAGGGAGAGACAACTCTGTCTCACATACATGCGCGCACACACACACACTCACACTCACACACACACCCACAGACACACACACACACACACACACACACACACACACACACACACACACACACACACACACACACACACACACACAATCAGTTTAACTGTTGACAATCTAAAGTGTACATGTTTGTCATTCTTTGTACCCTACTGTACTTTATTTTATACATGTAAACTTATGCTATGCTTTGGCAATGCAAAAAATATTTGTCATGCCAATAAAGCTTGATTGAATTGAATTGA
>JAODXP020002086.1:25000-27177 GCA_027497455.2 Sardinella longiceps | reverse complement strand
TACCCTGAGTTCACAACTTCTAATCTCGACTTCATCGCCTGTTCCAGTGCATTGCATTCCCCGAGGTGAAGGTAGTATTTCCCCTGAATTTCCCCCAGTTTGCTCTTATGAACACAGAATGTTGGAGGATTCTAATGCCAGGACTGATAGTGAAAAATATATCCTGAGCCTGAACTTTTCTTGCATTGAGGGGAGGTGAGCATGGGTGGGGGTGTTATATTTGCAGTGCACTTTTAGAACACATGTCCACGTCTTCAGTGGGCAGTGATAGCCATGTAAGGATGCACATTTAAGTCAGAACATGTCATTTATCAATCCATATGACTTCTATGAGGGTACAACGAGAAGAAACAGTTTACATTTTAGTTTAATCCCACCTCTTTATGTCTCAAGATATGCATTTTTTTCCAGTCATGTTGGTATGCCTGAAATCAGGCACAGTGCCTGCATACTATCAGGCCTTAAATTCAGATGGATCTGGGACTTTTGACAGGCTTTTCTTACACCCCAACCTCAGTGCAACGGAACCTACGAATTATTTCACATGTCCGCCACACAATCTTGAACCCTTTCGTATTTCCGCCACACAATCATTCATCCCATGTGACTCCATTGATTACTTATCTCTACCGCCGCTGGTGGTGTGTGGAGCCCAATGAAGGTAGTGGAATTTGAATGGGGTGATGGTCACACACACACACACACACACACACACACACTGGCAGTGTGTGTAGGTGAATGAAGATGGTGGAATTGGAATGGGGTTTGCAGACATCCTAAGACTCTTAGATATGGTATGAGCTCTGTAAAGCCAGACAAGTAGCAACTAAGTAAAACTTCATCTTATTTCACACTGATGCAATATTCCATGCTGTTCCAGATTGCATACAGATGTCTGTATGTGCACGAACACACACACACACACACACATGCTACACACACACACACACACACACACACACTCGCTCATACACACACACACACACACACACACAGACACTCTATCTCTGTGTGAGGAAGTATTTAAAGGACTGTGCTGTTGAAGTCTCATTATGCTAAATGAGCTCTTGAAATGTGACACACACACACACACACACACACACACACACACACACACACTAAATGAGCTCTTGTAATGTGACTCATACACCCCAGAAGCTTGACACTGACGATCTGCACTCTTGTCGCTCTCAACGACAGCCTATTACTGTGTGTGTGTGTGTGTGTGTGTGTGTGTGTGTGCATGTTCACATGTAATGTGTGTACGTGCGTGTGTGAGAGACAGAGAGAACATACGTATATATTGTCGCTCACATACACAAACATACAGACACAAATGCGCGGACGCACACCCACACACGCACACACACTCACACAATGAATGGATATATATTGCCTGAGGTGAACAAAGTGAATGCACATAATAGATCAAGACTGAGAGCAAGAACACATCTACAATATTTTACCATATTACCATAGTAATGTGTGTGTGTGTGTGTGTGTGTGTGTGTGTGTGTGTGTGTGGCAGATTTTAGGTGTGCTCTGTGGTCTTACACTCATGGATAGCCAATAGTAATCGGCCAGTTCCAGCTCGTCTGAGCACTGATACAAACATGAGGCAAACAACACAGGAAACAACACATTTATTATTGATTGTGTGTGTGTGTGTGTGTGTGTGTGTGTGTGTGTGTGTCTGTGTGTGTCTGTGCGCGCGCGTGTGTGTGTTTGTGTGAAACAATTACAGTACAGCACAGTGATGATAAAACACCAACATTTTTGTCTCTGATCAGTGTATGTGTGTGTGTGTGTGTGTGTGTGTGTGTTTGTTTGTGTGTGTGTGCGCGCGCGTGTGTGTGATTGAGCTTTAGAGACGGTTTCATACTTCTGTGGAAGGCGCAGCAGGGGAGACAGCAGTTATAAATTTATTTACTTATTTATCTATTTATTAATTTATTTAGTTATTTATTTATCCTTTAAACGGCAGAATTACCACAGTTATTAATTTATTGAGTTATGTATCTTTTTATTCTTTAAACCGCAGAATTACCAGAAACTTTTAATCAAAAATTCAATTGTGATGTAAAATATATAATAAATGTATTGTTTCTTTATCTTGTGGTTTTGGACTTGATGTGGCAATTAAAACTGTTACAGTTTAAAGCTCAAGACTGGACACT
>JAODXP020002086.1:17500-20000 GCA_027497455.2 Sardinella longiceps | reverse complement strand
CGTGGGGGAATAGTCCCCTGTGGGGGAAAACATTGGTTGATTTAGAACGCCAGTCAATTATATGCTCTGCTAGCAGTTATACTGAGCACCCTCTACAAGGACACATTTTTGAGGGCAATACCTTTAGGTTTAGCCTAGGCCTGCCCATACTTCCTGTCGCTGCAGGAAATTTCACAATCAAGTCAGTAAAGGAGGCGATTTCCTCAACTGTCTCGAGCCCAGAAAAATCTAATGTGAAACGAGTAGGCTGAAGGAGGCGAGCTTACGATGACTGTCCAGCTCTGTCTTAAAACATTGATAGAAGTTTAATTACATTTGACACTAAAAATTAATTCTGCCCGTAATTCTGGGCAATGTTAGCTTTGCCAGACTGCAGTTCATAATTTCTGAACCTGGTCACGCAAGCAAAGCTACTTGAGGTAGGCTAGTCATAATGTTTTGATTGCCCGATGAGAATTGTGAATTACGCTGAGTAACGCTGAGAACTCCCCCATGCTGGACTGCACCAATATACCTGGGATCAATATATCAAGATTTTACACCAACAAAGACATAAACTTCACATCCTCGAAAGGAAGACAAAATAGCTGGTGATCTCCTGAGGTGCCAGCAAGGACAGACTCTACATTCTGTGTGTCTGTGAGTGTGTCAAAGGGCCATCTTGATCTTGAGATGCTCTTCAATGCAAGAATATTCTGTTTACCATTCCCCGAAGGATGTCTATGATCACACTGTGTTGAATAGGCACATCTTTCTCAATTGGCCCTGGAATACACACACACACACACACACACACACACACATTTTCTGTCGATCTCTAAACATTGTTATGTCTTGTTCATATATGTAGAAATGAAGCAGATACACACACACACACACACACACACACACACACACACACACACACACACACACACACACACACACACACACACACACACACACACACACACAACACAGTGTTTCTAATGTTTCCCTCCATAGCCACACACTATTGACGGTTTAATGGGCTGGAACAGTAAATATCGTGTCCTATGCTAATTTTGCATCCTGTGTGTGTGTGTGTGTGTGTGTGTGTGTGTGTGTGTGTGTGTGTGTGTGTGTGTGTGTGTGTGTGTGTGTGTGTGTGAGAGTGAACCCTATGTGGGTTTCCATCCAACTTGTTCGTGTTTAATATACATATTAACGTGGCTTAAGAATATTCACATCGGCTTGAGTTTCCATCAACTGTGTAACGTGAATAGAAAGGGAACTTTTGTTCTAATCAAGTGATGTGTTCTCAGCTGTGGGATCAAACGTAACCCAACGTCTATGGACAGAAACACGGTAAATGCAAGTTAAACCGTTTCCATCCGACTTGAATCAAATAAATGCCTTGTTTGCATTAAAGTTAAACCACCTAGTATCTCAAGAAAATTTGATTTTAGTGGAAAAGTGTGAATCTGCAAGTGTTTCAATCCGAATATTTGCTATTTGCATAATACGAGTAAATGCTGCTATTCGCCTAAATACTACTGCTATTCACATAACTTAAATACGACTTACAACTTCGATAACTTGGATACTATTGTCGTTTCCATATCACAGGAGTAGTATGGGGCTCCTTTAACTTTGTCAGGTAGAACACCTGTAGTCAATTAATCAATGAAGTTGTGCTCATGTGGCCAGTAGGCCTCTTCTGCTGCTTGCATGGTGCTACTGGGGAGCAGTATATGGGGCCCAGCCAGTCAAGTAGAGCACCTGCAGCTAATTAACTAATTAATTGTGGCAAGCAGTAGTGTGTGCTGCACAATGTGCTGGGGCACAAGCAGCATGTAGCACATGTAGCATAGCAGCATGTCCTTTCAGAAATGGCCTGAGATGTATGCTAGCTGAGCTAGGTTACACCCAGGTCAAGATGTAATGTCTTGTAGACATCACTGCCTGTAGTAAGTCCCTTAGGGTGAGCCTTTATGGGAACTTGTATGATGATTTCCACAGTGAGGGAACCTTACCTATTTGCAGGCTCAGATTGAAGAGGTACTGAAGTGGTTCCCCCAAATCAACCACACGTTGAGTCCTGAGGAGGCTGGAGCAGACCCTGTCCAGTGGTCCAACCTTGGGCTTCCTGAGTAGCCTGTGCCTGTGCCGGACAGATGGGGGGGAGATACAGCAGTGGCAGTGTCCTCTCCCACTGCAGGAGTCTTTAGCACACAGACAGTAGGGACTCAGTGGTTCCACTGCACACTAGACTGTGTTCTACGTTCCTCTACAGACTAGACTGTGTTCTAGGTTCCACTGCACACTAGACTGTGTTCTATGTTCCACTGCAAACTAGACTGTGTTCTATGTTCCACAACTACAGACTGTGTTCTGCGTTCCACTGCAGACTAGACTGTGTTCTATGTTTCACTGCAAACTAGGCTGTGTTCTGTGTTCCAGACTAGACTGTGTTCTATGTTCCACTGCAAACTAGACTGTGTTCTATGTTCCACTGCAAACTAGACTGTGTTCTATGTTC
>JAODXP020002086.1:5000-12500 GCA_027497455.2 Sardinella longiceps | reverse complement strand
TGGTTAGTTGGTCAATGTGTGTGGATATAGCTGCAGTGTGTGTGTGTGTGTGTGTGTGTGATCGGTCAGTTGGTCTGCGTGTATGGGTGAAACTGCGGTAATTTTGTGTGTGTGTGTGTGAGAGAGAAACAGCAGTAATTATGTGTTAAGAGTTAAAAGTGTTGAGTCAGCTCATTAGCTCAGACAGATAACAGAGACGCTTGTCAGCTCCACACACACACACACACACACACACACACACACACACACACACACACACACACACACACACACACACACACACACACACACACACACACACGGGCGTTATCACAGCAGCTCTACCCTCTCTCAGTAGCAGATGTGCTGGAGTCAGCACTAACCCAAACACAATGACGACAAAAAAGGAATGAAATGGAAAAGTAAAAGTTGAGACTGAGTAAAAGTGAGTGAAAGAGACACACAGTGAGAGAGATCTAGGGCTGAGTGTATGTGTGTGTGTGTGTGTGTGTGTGTGTGTGTGTGTGTGGGTGCTCAGTGTGTGTGTGTGTGTGTGTGTGTGTGCGTGCTCAAGTGTGTGTGTGTGTGTGTGTGTGTGTGTGTGTGTGTGTGTGTGTGTGTGTGTGTGTGTGTGTGTGTGTGTGTGTGTGTGTGTGTGTGTGTGTGTGTGAGGGGCTCAATCTCGGTGTAATTTCTCTCTCTGCTGAAGCATTCACTCCCCCAGCCTCTCTGAGGACACCTACACACTCAGGGACCAAGATAGAAATCTACCTCTGTGTGTGTGTGTGTGTGTGTGTGTGTGTGTGTGTGTGTGTGTGTGTGTGTGTGTGTGTGTGTGTGAGTGTGATGTCACCCATAGCTATGTGAATCTGTGTGTGCTTATGCATGGGTGTGTGTGTGTGTGTGTGTGTGTGTGTGTGTGTGTGTGTGTGTGTGTGTGTGTGTGTGTGTGTGTGTGTGTGTGTGTTTGGCTACCAAAATATCCTTGTATAAAAGGGAAAAGATTTGCACACTGCATTTGAATGATTCAATGTTTAGTAGATCAAAAACACAACAACGTTGAGTCATTTCAAAGGCAGCACTTGTGCAAATCTTTTTCCTTTTGCACCTGCTGAAACATTTAGTGGATGTGTATGTGTGCAAAGCCCACAGTTTACCTTCAGACCACAAACATCAGTGGTTAGAACCGTCCCGGAACATGGAATTCTCCAAGTGTAGTTAGAACTCTCTCTCTCTCCCTCTCTCTCTCTATCTGTGTGTAGTAGACCTGTGTGCTCCAGCTGGGCCAGATAGACTAATTCCCCTTTTCCACCGAGCTGGTTACAGTTCCAGTGCTGGTTCAGAACCACTGCCAAATCTCAAACCAGTTCTTTGCTTTTCCACACAAATAAACCTGGCTCTAGCTCTGGAAAACAGGTTACACACACACACACACACACACACACACACACACACACACACACTAATAAATCTGCCTCTAGCTCTGGAAAACAGGTTCCAACTGAGCACCAACTGAAAGCTGGAGCCAGAAACAAGAACCAGCTACAGGTCAGGTGCTGCAAGTTTGCTTACGGCCGAATCACACACAAACCTGTGCGTGAGCGGCACATAAAAGGTGCGGGCGCGGTTTTGGGGTGATTTCATTTAGAATATCAGGTTAGGTCATTCAGACTGCACACGTGTTCTGCGCGGCTCCTGTCCAGTTTCTGAGCGGCGAACCACGCAGCTCCCGCACTGCTTTTGAGAAATAGAAACGAGTTCTATTTGTTAAAGCATTTTCAGCGCGGTAAGCGGAACTTGCGCAGTGTCCATAGATTTTGAATGCAGAGCTCGGGCACCCGGTTCGCGCAGAGACAATTTCTTGTGTGAATGCCCAAGCCCACAGGCACCGCTCACGGACCGTTTATGGAACGCCCCGCTCCAACACCACGAATGCGCAGTTTGTGTGTGAAACGGGCCTTAATTTGCTAATGTTTTGAGCGTAGATAGTGCGCTGACAGACAACTTCAAAATGTTAGGTTAAAATAACAGGATTTTAAGACTTACAAGATTGACATGTACAAATTGTCGCTAACAATGTAAAAATATTTGAGGGAAAAGGCCAACTAAATGTATATCTGCCAACTACTTTTCTTCAGCGACGATAGTGTAGCAGTAGCCCATTGTGACGTTCCTAGGACAACAGGCTTGTTGCCGGTGGAAAAGCGAATCGGTTCTTGGGTAATCGACAGGTAGCACCAGCACTGAACTCTGGCACAATCACCAGCCCTGAACCAGCACCTGGAAAAGAGGCATAAGCTATTCTACTCAAGTCTGTCTCTGGCACGGAGAACCCAAGGTGTGTGTGTGTGTGTGTGTGTGTGTGTGTGTGCTCTAGCTGTGCCAGAGAGACTAAGCTATTCCACTCAAGTCTGTCTCTGGCTGGGAGAACCCAAGGTGTGTGTGTGTGTGTGTGTGTGTGTGAGAGAGATTGGTTTTATCTTGCAGCTCTCACCTAGGCCGAGCTCATTAGGCAGACTAATGTAAGACTACCGCTCTGGGCAGGTGTGTGTGTGTGTGTGTGTGTGTGTGTGTGTGTGTGTGTGTGTGCACGCCAGACTAATGTAAGACTAGCGCTTTGGGCAGGTAATTGATTATCAAAGATGATTCGCCTCACAGGGGGTGGGGGTGTGTCTGAGAGAAGATTTCTGTGTGTGTGTGTGTGTGTGTGTTAAATATATCTCCCTAAAGAGTGATTCAGCATTACTGTAGTCATTTACAGATTTCTCTCTCTCTCTCTCTGTCTTACACACACACACACACACACACACACACTTTACTTGCTATGCCTTACCTCTGGTCTGCTCTATACCTCACTACCTTCCTTATAGTGAGCACGCACACACACACACACACACACACACACACACACACACACACACACACACACACACACACACAGTCATAACACAGCATAGAAATGGATGCACAATGCTCTCTGCACTGGTGTTTATCACATCAGGGAAACACAACACATGGGAGGTTTATGGAAGATTATCTTATTGGAGTTTTTGGCTGTTTTTTGCCCCGTTTAGACCGTCAGAAGACATATTTTAGCCAACAGAGCCTCTTAAACTCTCTCAGAAAAATAAAGAAATGTGCCCAGAGTTTTTGTATTGTTTTCTTCATGCTCCTTGATCTCTGCTTTTAAAAAACGGCAATTGAATTTGTTTTATGTGAAACTCTCATTTTTATTTTCCTCTCTAAACATGGACAAAATGTACTTTTCTTTCAATGATGACAAACATCATAACTGAAAGGGAAAAAAAAACCATCATAAATGAGTAATCCAAGGAACATTAATCAGAGAACAAGCATGCTTTTTCCAGCATGTTCATTTCTAACAATGCTTCATAACTAGAGTCATTTCTCGTGGAAGGAGAAGACAGGAGCACACTGATAAAACTTGCAGTCTTTTGTTCAAGATTGACCAACGTTTGGACACTTCTGTGTTGGTCATAGTTGGTCATTTCTGTTTGATTTGAGGCTCAGAGTGTAGAACGTCTCTGTCTTTGAGATCAATATGGTACCGTATCCCACTGGCAGTTCTGTAGCAGCACTAAGGAATGCAACAATGTGTTGTAATGATTAGGATTGACTGCGTTGTGTTAAAATGTGCTAAATACAAACGCTAATCCAAACATGTTGGGACACTGTACAAATTGTGAATGAAAAAGGAATCCAATAATTTACAAACCCCATATTTCATTCACAATATACTGTAGATGGCGTAGGAAATGTTGATTTTTAAATGTCAAGCTAAATATTGGCTTATTTTAGATTTCATGAGAGCTACACATTCCGAAAAAGTTGGAACAGGTTGCAACAACAGGCTGTAAAAGTGAAATATACAGATAAGGGACAGCTGGAGCACCAATTAGCAACTTATTTGGTCAATTGGCAACATGATTGGGCATAAAATGAGCCTCTCAGAGTGGCAGTGACTCTCAGAAGTCAAGATGGGCAGAGGATCACCAGTTCCCCAAATGCTGCAGCAAAAAATAGTGAAGCAAGAACAGAAAAGGAGTTTCTCAAAGAAAAATAGCAAATAGTTTGAAGTTATCATCATCTACAGTGCCTAATATCATCAAAAGATTCAGAGAATCTACAATCTCTGTGCGTAAGGGTCAAGGCCGGAAAACCCTACTCAATGCCCCTGATCTTTGGGCCTTTAGACAGTATGCATCACATACAGGAATACTACTGTCATGGAAATCACAAAATGGGCTCAGAAATACTTGTAGAAAACATTGTAGAGACCACAACCCTCCATGCCATTCACTGCCATTTGTACAGTGTCCCAACTTTTTTGGAATCGTTTTTGTACATATGACTTGACTGGAGTTGTAATGCCATCCAACAAACAGATGCATGTAGGATGAAATATAAAGCTGAATCAGACGTACATATGCACCACCTTTACATCTAACATGGCATTCACTGGTGTAATGTGACACACACTGCTCATGCTGCATGCGTGTGATCTGGAAACTGTAGCATCTCAGTTGTTTCTCAGGGAATATTTGAACAGTCAACTGACAGTCATCCCCTGACACCCACCTCACTTTGAGTCTGCTGTGTTCAGTAGGGAAGCACCAGTGATCTGAGATCTCCAGTCTCAGGGGCTCTTTGGGCCTTGGAGAATCCAATCCTCTGTTCCAATAGCATGAGGTATGATGTCTTCATGTGATTTTAAGCAAAAGGGATCATTTTTGTATGTGCTACACTCCACTCATATAAACCTGCTGGTGTCAGAATGTGTCCTGAACTTGCTGTATGTCTTTTAGCAGTGCTTTTAATTGTGTCTTAAAGCTCTCTTTAATAGTGCAACCCACACATTCTTGCCATGGGATGGAACACAATAAATGCCATTCGGCCTCAAATCCAACATCATGCTGATGACACACAATATTGGCAAAGTTTTTGAATTGCTAATACTGAGATGAAGCTCCACCTGAGAAGTAAAAGATTTTGCTCAGATGAGATGTGCGTAATAACAGGTCGCTCAGGACATCCTTCTGGAATCTGTGAAGAGTTATTGTGTCATGTCGCAGACAATCACTTATGACCCACATGCACAAGGTCACCAAGCTGCTTGAAATAAACAACATGGTGAATTGTTGCTTAGGAATTCTCCAAGGGGTATCCTTGAGCTGCTTCTTGTACCACAAAGCTGTAATTCTCTGCAAAATCAAGGATAGTTATCGCTTTGTTTGGTCCCAGATGTTCTTCTAAATTGAAATTGTGCTTGGTGTTTCCAGATGAAATGATGACTTGATAGTTTGTCAGTCTTCTTCACAATGGTATCAACAAATTCCACCAATGTGCTAGAGCATGTTTGAATTGTGGTGCAATCATTTGAAATCCATTGTCTGGATAAAACATCAGAATCTCCAGTCATGTTATCTAATTCACACAAGGTCTCCAGGTAGCCCTAGAGAACACCAGTCATCTGTGCACCAGACCCAGTTTTGATGTTACTGAACACACAGTCTTTGCCACCAGTCATCTGTGCACCAGACCCAGTTTTGATGTTACTGAACACACAGTCTTTGCCACCAGTCATCTGTGCACCAGAGCCAGTTTTGATGTTACTGAACACACAGTCTTTGCCACCAGTCATCTGTGCACCAGAGCCAGTTTTGATGTTACTGAACACACAGTCTTTGCCACCAGTCATCTGTGCACCAGAGCCAGTTTTGATGTTACTGAACACACAGTCTTTGCCACCAGTCATCTGTGCACCAGAGCCAGTTTTGATGTTACTGAACACACAGTCTTTGCCACCAGTCATCTGTGCACCAGAGCCAGTTTTGATGTTACTGAACACACAGTCTTTGCCACAGGGTCATGTTGGGTGATTCTCTGCTCTTGCTCCACTTGGCAGGACAGCCAGCATTAGTGTAATATGTTGATGAGTTTGGCACACGCATACAGAGAGTGTCCTCTACTCCACTCCCCACTGTGATGACGTGACTGGGTCGTAGCACACACACACACACACACACACACACACACACACACACACACACACACACACACACACACACACACACACACACCTTGGACAGTCCTAGTTTGTTTTCAGAACATTGGGCTTAATCATTTTCAAAGAGTTTGCTAAACTTCTTCAGGATCAGTTGGTTTCACCAGTGTCCCCACATTCCTGTTTAACTGGGTTGCAGTGGCTTTGATTCAGCAGGCCTGCTCACTCGTAATACTGTAGGTCTCACCTGGAACATGAGTAGACAAGAGCACACAGACATAATACCAACAGGGAAAAAGGACCACCTATAGGCAGTGAGGGACATAATCAGTCCTATTTTGTCTTCAGGACATTGGGTTTGATCATTTCCAAAGAGTTGGTTCAAATTCATCAGTATGGGAGGTTTTTGCTTGAGCACCAGCACTCCTGTTTCATTGGACATTGCAGTTTGGTCCTGGAAGTACTTTGGTAATTTCCTCACAGTTTTGACTCCTGCATGAATTTCTGGTGATAAATATTTCCCTCTCTGATCCTGAGGTTCTGCTCTTGCTGTATTTTACAGGCAGCTTTTACCATGTATGGACTTGCTTAAGATTTATCTATTACTTTCTCCACAGTCCATTCAGCTGTAAGGTACCAGAGTGAGAGTTTTGCTCTAATGTTTCTTTTTGATATTTTTAAGCCTGATCATGGGCAAAAAGCACCATTGTTGAGTCAGACTTTGGGTTTGTTTATTATGTTTATTGGGGGTGTAGTTGATAGAAATTGCACATAGAAGTATAATATTTCGCTCTGCAATGGGTAATGAAGGAGAAATGTATGATTGGTGCTGCTTTGTTGGCTGAAAATAGGCTACGACGTCATTTGTGCGATGGTGCCTGGAATCGCCAGGTGAGCAATTAAGTGAACTACTGTGAGAATTAAAGGGTGGACGCCACGAGCATGCCAACTACTTGTTGTTCAGAGTGTCTGTAATACCAAAGATCGTGGAATTCTGAGCAAGATATGGCATCTTCATCCATTTCAATGGGAGCAATAATACACACATTTCTGCTGTTGTTCAGAGTGGCTGTAATAATCATGGAAGACTGAGCATCTCCACTTCAACCCTCTCTGGTAAAGCCCCATTCATACCTCACGTACCTTCAACCCTCTCTGGTAAAGCCCCATTCATACCTCACGTAAAAGACGGATACGGATACGTGTGGAGTGTTTCACACGTACTTTACGTCAATTTCGTCGGATTTGACACGAAAATGGGGAGCTTATGATTACGGACGAAATGGATGAAATTCATTAGGAATAATGGGGAGGGGGTGGGCTTTAGCACTTGCAAACATAAAAACCGTACGGGCAACAGGTTGCTACAGAGGTATGAAGAGACAGAATTTCAGACATACGTTGAGTATGAATGGGCCTTAATGCTGCTCATGTATCACATACAGACTCCTACAGACATTCATACACATATTTCTAGTGTTGCATTAGATACAGAC
>JAODXP020002082.1:0-27406 GCA_027497455.2 Sardinella longiceps | reverse complement strand
ATAACAGGGCTGTGTTTGAACGGCCCAACGCCGAACTATCAAGGATTTAACTCAGTGTTAAGTCAGTTATAATCACCTTGCGAAAAGTAGATAAGTAGATATGATGTTTACTGTATCCTTCACTGGAAACTCTGACAGGTTTGATAAACATCATATTTTTGTGGAAACCTATTACCACACAACTCTGTTTTTTAATTATTATTATTTAAAAATTGAACTGCATTACGTTAATTTAAAAAAAAAAAAAGACTTGACATTTTTATCCACTGATATTTTGAGTTCACTGAGCAGTTGGGGTTTACAGTGTTTTGCTACTGTACAGTATGTTGCCCTGATGTTTACACCCCATATCCAGAGCTTAAGTGGGCTATTCATAGTACCATAGCAGAGGTTCCATTCAGCAAGGCCTTCCCCTCCCCGTGCAGAACCTGTGTGATCCAGGGCAGGAAGTAAGGGACGCTCATGTAGATCTGAGGGTAGTCAGGCGTGTCACAGGGCTGACCAGTGCTGACGTCCACAGCATACACAATATGTCTGTTCTTATGACGACACACGAGGGGGCCTCCCGAGTCACCCTTAAAACAACATAAGCAAGTATCCATGAGCTTACTACTTTAAGAAATATAAACAGCATAATCATCAATGTTTCACTGAAGTGAAGGTTATATAGGAGATTAGATACATTTTTCTTACTCAACTAGCAACTTGTACTTGTTGCTACAAGCAATTACTTTGTTATATTTGTAAAATTGTGAATATCTGCAGCAGTTACCTGACAGAATCCATCTGTGCCCTTGGAGAAACTGCAGGCCATCTGGTCCACACTGAAGTAGTTACCGGCTCCACTCCTGCAGTCCTTGTTGTTAGCCAGCGTGACCTTGGCCTCGTAGAGGACACTCTCTGCCCCCCTCCCCAGCACCCTCTTCCCCCAGCCAGACACCTCACACTGCAGCCCAGACGGGATCCTCTTGAACCCCTTAGGGAGCTCCAGCACCTCAACGTACTCGTTCAGCTTAGCTCTGGTCTTCAGCTGGGGAGTAGGGACACATAGTACATTTCAGTCTTTACAAATGGCACAATAGTGTTATAAAGTACAGTGGCTCCATGTTGGGAATTGTTCTGGAGCCTGTGGGGGTAATATCACAGAAACAGCAAAAATTTCCAAAATATTCAAAAATTAAGTTGCTTTCATAATAATTTCCAGGTAATCTCTGTCAAACTGCAATTTAAATAATATATATTTTTTATATATTATTTATAGCATTTTGAAAATCCTGGAACTATTTTCTCCGATATCTCACAACCGCTTATAAACTTCCGCTGTACTCTTCACGTTCACTCTTCACGTTCAAATGTCAGCGGAAGTTTATAGGCGGCTGTGAGATGTCGGAGAAAATAGTTCCAGGATTTTCAAAATGCTAAATAAAACACGACAGGAATGGTTTTTCACGACGAGAATTATTTTGCATGCCCATATAACAGCACTGATGACTCGGTGAGTAGCATATTTGAAAATAACAATGTTTTAGGTGGTTTTAGGGAACATTGTCAGACATGCACAAAGCTAGCCTGTCTGAAGCAGGAAGGGGGGGTTCTGAAATAGCCGTATACTCGAGACAAGACCAATCATCCAAATTTTGGTGTCAATCGTTGTATTGCACCCTAGACACTCTAGAAAAGGGGCTAAATGTGTTAAAAACCGAACCTCCCCTTTAAAAAACAGGCTTACGAGGAGATTAACTCCGGTCGACTCTTACCTGGAGGAGCATGACATCATAGTGATGCTGCTTTGGATATTTGAACTGGGGATGCCTGTGGCATTGGCTCAGCTCCACCTGGATCCTCTGCTGACTGGACTCCTGGGGGTCACTAATGTTGTGGGCGCCCAGCACCACCTCCAGAGCCTCAGACCTACAGTACAGTATAGACCAACAAGTTACACAGAAACACACCAACTTCACTTTGTTCACATGTTCATATTATTGTTTTTATTTGACACATTCTTTTTTCTTTTGAGTCAACTTCAATTTGGCTTTGCATTGAATGTTAATACAGTGATAACAGAATGTAATAATCATGTAAAATGTGACATTAAAAGTGAATATTTGGACATTGTTTTTCTGTGCATTCTACCAGAACAAGGCCAATCACACACACACACACACACACACACACACACACACACACACACACACACTACTGACATACTCACAATCCATTTAGACAGTGTGCAGCAGTCAGCACGTAGTCCTCTCTGATCAGCACCCCTCCACACACATGGTGGCCTCTGACCTGTAATGAGGCCATGTAGGGTCTGGAGTGGGGCTTTGCTTCTTTACCCCCAAAGATGCCACTCTGCTCCGCAGCTGACAACCCACAAACATCCACAAGACACAAAGTAGGTCATTCACATGCACAATGTTGCTGAATGCTTGACTACAGCATACAAACACACCAACTGTACAGTATGATTTATATTTTATATTTCTATGTTATTATCAACTGAGAATATAGAAATAATGTAAATAAATTAGAAAATGAATAAACCCTCTGGTGAACTACCTTACCTGAGAGACAGAGATGGGAGACAAACAGAAAGACCAACATTCTTCACTGCCGAGCAAAAAGGGTCTCTTACACACACTAACCATTGCACCTATTTATACGGAGCTAACCACACACACACACACAGTTGTGGGTAGATAGTTGTTTCCTCCACTCTTTGTTCACCCCTGTCCTATCTCCGGCCTCCTCAGGCAAACTTGACTGTTTTCTCCTAGTGCAGTCATTTCAGTCCTTCTGTACCTATTGACCACCTCCATACACACAGTCATTTCAGTCCTAACTATTGACCACCTCCAGCCTCAAGGCTTTATACAAACCGCCTGCCTGTTGACCACCTCTGAGTCATGGCTTCATACTGAAGTCATTTCAGTCCTGACTGTGGACCACCCTCAACCTCAAAGCTTCAGACAGACAGACTGCTCAACCATGGACAGACCACTTCAAACACTGAATACTTTATTTAAACTTCACTGGGCTACATTGTATTGGTCATGAATGGACACAAACTACTTTGTACCATGAGAAGATGAATGAGAGTCATGTTTCAAATGAGACAGTAGATAAGGTCAACAGGCAGGCAGTTTGTAGAAAGCCTTGAGGCCGGTGGTGGTCAATAGGTACAGTAGGACTGAAATGACTGTCTGTATTTTATCTTCACTTGGGTTACATATGTTGTATTGGTCATGAATGGACACTACTTTGTACTGAGAGAAGATAGGTCATGTTTCAAATCAATGCATCATAAATAGCTGGGTTTCCATTCCTCTTTGAATTTCATACTCACACAACATTTGACAAATACGTGCCTCTGCATGCCTTTCCATCAACCTTGACTAATCACACGGCATGTTCCATCTAGCGGTGGGATCTACTGTATGTCTATGGACAGAAATGCTGTAAATGCGAATGTCAAATACATAAATTAAACTGTTGCCATCGACTTTAGTCACAGACAAGCATGGACAGGACATAGGACATAGGGCACACAAACAATTTTGGGCCCGGCCTGTCATTACTTATAATATTCTTGAAGGATTTTGGGCTAGTCTAATTAAATCTCACATGTCCATGTATGTAAGAGTTAATTCACTCCCGTCAAGCAATTTCAATTTAATCATTTCAGTATATTTATTGGTAGAGCGCCAAATTCAATACAAAAAGTTCAGATGCAAAACACAATTGCAACTAATTTACAGAAATACATTTATATAATTTCTAATATATTTATGGAAATACATTATATATTCTTTAAACGTTGTTGGAGGGTTTAGCGTCAGAATTCATGCAGTTTGTCTTTCTCTCCTAGTCATAATGCCTTCAACTGCATCATTCATATCAAGAACATTTTGGATCCAAGGCAAGAAGAATGGCACTCTGGTGTAGACTTCTGGATATTTTGTGCTATCACATGGATCATGAGTGTAAGCTGTGAGTCCATACAGCACCTTATTGCCCTTCCCACAGAGGAGAGGACCTCCAGAATCACCCTGGCAACAAACACAAGAATAGATTAACCAATCAGGAGACAGACGGCCACCAAAGTATTTGTGAAAAGATAAACTAAAAATTGTGTGCAATTACATTATTATTATTGCGTCCATCCCTTATTGTCGATTTCAAATATTGTAATGTTTCCCTTTCCTGTACCTGGCAGACTCCATCTTTGCCATCTGATTTACTGCAGGTCATCTGGAACTGGTTGAAACACTTCCTCCATGCCTTTTTGCACGCTTTGACATTGTCCAGTGTGACTTTAGCCTCGTAGAGAACACTTTCTGATCTCCTGCCCAGAACTCTCTTCCCCCACCCAGCCACTTCACACTGCTGATTTTCTGGAATCTTCTCTGACACTTCAGGAAGCTCCAGCACCCCCACAAACTTGTTCAGCTGAGCGTTAGTCCCAAGCTGGGGAGTAAACAAGACACAACCAGACAGTATGTATCATGTAGGAATACAGTTGAGGCTGGCCACAGACACAGAGGACAAGAGGAGGACAAGGACAAGGACAGAGGACAAGTCTGACACAGAGCTAGCAAATGGTGCTGAGTGAAACCCTACCCTCTCCATTGCCAAGCGTATTTATACGGCTCTCTTGTATGTTGTGGGAGGCTCCAATCACTTTGAATGGGCCTCCTCAACGTTCTCAAGTCAGTTATTTTTGTATAACTAGATGTACCGCGTGGCGGTACAAAATATGACCGCCGCTCAGTTCTGCACATTTTCTGCATATACAGTACAGACCAAAAGTTTGGACACACTTTCCCATTAAATTATTAACTTTATTTTCATGACTGTTGCCTTCAGTGACAAGCTACAAAATAAACAAACGAATGAATGAACACGTGGCATTATGTACTTCATAAATAAAGGTGTAAAATAACTGAAAACATGTTTTATATTCTTGTTTCATCAAAGTATCCTTCTTTTGTTTTGATAACTGCTTTGTACTCTTTTTATTATTTTAATGAGCTTCAGGAGGGCGTCACCTGAAATGGTTTTCCATTTTGTCTTGAACAGTCATTCATTCCCAGAGAAGCTAAGAACTTGTCGGCTCTTTTGCCTTCACTCTGCGGTCCAGCTCACCCCAAATCATCTTGATCGGGTTCTGGTCCAAAATGTTGTCATAACCTCACACTTTTTTGTTAAGTACATAATTTCATATGTGTTCATTCATAGTTTTGACGCCTTTAGTGAGAATCTACAATATAAATTGTCCTGGAAATAAATGAAGCGCATTGAATGAGGGGGTGTGTCCAAACTTTTGGTCTGTACTGTATATGATGCTTGTCAACTTGTTTGTAACTCTATATTGAATGAAACTTGCCTCATCCGAGGTCAGTGCCGGCGGCCATCTTATGTGTGTCACAAGTATGGAAATGCCTGTGACCAGTCAGTACCGCTTGGGTGGAGTGGTTGGCAATGAATGAGTAAATGAAGCAAAAATATTAAATAAATAATTTTAGCTGCAAGGTAAAATAGTTTAGTTAAGTCACAGTCAGTTATTTTGGCTGAGAAGTAATTAATCCAGCCGTGTTACTACCACCAGTGAACAGCACAGGAAACGGCGACGATCCCACTGAAGCTAGCTGCTACGCCAACCTTCAGTGGGATCGTCACCACTTGTAGCTGCTTCAGTGGGATCGTCGCCGCTAGCTAGCTGCTACGCTAACCTTCAGTGGGATCGTCGCTGCTTCAGTGGGATCGTCACCGCTAGCTAACTGGTACGCCAACCTTCAGTGGGATCGTCGCCTCTTCCTGTGCTGTACAGGTGGTGCAGCTGGATTACTACTCGGCCAAAATAACTGACTGTGACTTAACTAAACTATTTTACCTTGCAGCTGCAGTCAATGAAATGATTAATAAAACTATAATTTATTTAATATTTTTGCCTCATTTACTCATTCACTCCACCCAAGCGGTACTGCCTGGTCATGGGCATTTCCATACTGGTGACACACATAAGATGGCCACTGGCACTGACCTCAGATGAGGCATTCGGAGTTTCATTCAATATATGCGGGACTTCATTCAATATATTCAAGGTTTTCTTTCATTCAATATATTTGGAGTTTCATTCAATATATTCAGGACTTCATTCAATATATTCAGAGTTTCATTCAAGGTTTTTTCCCTGAACGGCTTGCCATAGAAAACATCAGTCCTGGATTTATTGACTTAGAAAATAAACTGAAACTACCATTCCTCCTGGGGGAAGTTGATACTTTTACTCAAATAGCCTCAGACTACTTACAGTCTTGCCACATTTTAAGGGTAGAGTCCACATGACCATCATCAAAATATCCACTAGTGCTTTTTCTTAATTTTATCTTTTTTTTATTATTATTATTCCATATGTTTGTTTAAGTTGCATTTTATTTATTTAGTCACTACTTACTATTGTAATTCTCATTATTATTGTCATTATTATACATTAATGCTTTGGCAATATTGTATTTTTTACATTCATGCCAATAAAGCTTATTGAACTGAACTGACAGGCCTATCACCCCAAACCTGTAACGCTTTGGCTTAATAGCACCATCTACAGGTCAAAAATTGTACAGTCATTAAATGTACATATAAATTCATTTGTTTTATAGCCCCCCATGGATGAAATTCCACAAAACTTGACATATTCCCACAGGATGTCAGGTTCATCATACACATTAAATTTGGTGCAGTTCCTAACATCTGATCTAAAGATAGGGGCAATTTAAGCCGTATAATATTGCATTTTAATTTTTTACCATGGGGGGCAAATCACAAATGACTGGTTATGAGCTAAGTTGATGTGGGCTCTTGAGACCAACATTCCAAAAAAATGTCATCATCCTCAATATCACGGGTCAGGTAGTTTTTTAGGAAAAACTACATTTTTGGGGTTTCGTGGGGGGGCAGCACAAAGATGGAGTGGCCCCCGGGGACCAAACGAAATTTTTCCGTAAAAGTCTACAGGGGCTACATGCCCACCAAGTTTCATGTGCCCCGGTGTTACGGTGTCCCGGGAATCGTTGACCAAAAATTGAGGAAGTAGATGACGGGAGAAAAAAAAAAAAACTTTGACAATCATTATATGACCGCTACGCTTGCTACGCAGCGGCGGTCATAATTAACTCTGTAAAAGCATAATGACTGCTGTCAATGGCAACAGGTTTTTTGCTTGAGATTCACGTCTCAAAAACAATGTGAAAGTGGATGATCATATCAGGCTAGCATCTGCTTCTGTCATGGATGGACACTTCAGCTGGACTCAGGCACAGTACACATGCAGTGTGATCGCAAGACGTACTATAGCATAATGAATTGATATGACATTCAAAGGGCATCATCTGTCATCATGAATAGATTCACATGTAGTAAGAGTCGAGTTTAAATGGCTTTCCACAATCATACTACCAACAATAAATTGTCATAAAAGTATTAAATGCACTGTATGTAGCTGAAGAGATGATATGAAACCTATGATGATATGAAGTCCTTCCTCATGCTCTGTATATTTTATTGGACTGGAATACTGATATATAGTGATACCTTCAGCAACATTATGTCATGCTCTTTAGTCCTGGGGTCATCATCTTTGAGTTTCTCACGGGGAAACTTTGAGTGTGGGATGAACTTTGAGATGCGAATGCGCTGTTGTTTGTCCTTCTCCTCCTTACTGATATTGTGAGCACCCAACACCACGACTTCTGGTCTAAACCACAGGAGTACATTTCACAAATGTATTAAACAGCGTTTTTTAAACTAATTTAGTTTAGACAAACCGGCATACACACAGGCTGTTTCACTTACCGGTACCAAGTACAGTGTGCAGAAGTCAGCACGTAGTCCTCTCTGATCAGCACCCCTCCACACACATGGTGACCTCTGACCTGCAGTGAGACCATGTAGGGTCTGGAGTGGGGCTTCGCTTCTTTACCCCCAAAGATGCCACCCTGCAATGCAGCTGAGAATCCACAAACATTCAGTGGTCATTATCATCATGTCCTCCTGGAACTATTTTCTGAAATTAAATGATAATGAATCTACATGCAACATCTTACCTGACAGAGAGATATGACAGAGAAACAGATAGACAAACATTCTCCACTGCTGACGGAGACACGACTGAGAAAAAATACCTCAACCACTCGTCACACAAACACACAAACGTACACAGCCAACAACACACACACTCACACTCTCTGACACATACACACACACACACACACACACACACACACACACACACACACACACAGGAAATGGGGTTGGGCTGGGCTTGGCTGTTGGGGTCTCCTTGTCTTTTGGAAACTTCACACCTTTGCAGGCTGTTGTGTGTGCAGTGTGTGACTAAACTAGAGCTGAAGATGGAGTCAGTAGTCTGATGTAACTCTTGTTACATTAAATTTCTTAAGTCATTGTGAAGTCATTACTAAGTGTTTTTATTGTATTTTTTTGTGGCTGTATGAGCTAATTCAGTTAACCATGCCATTTAATCGCCAACAGCCCTATGTGCCAAAGGCCAAAGACCCAGCCCTCCCAACTCCAGTTGTTCAAGTGAAGAAAAGACACAAGTTTCCCCTATTAGGCAACTGCAGCGCTGCTCAGACCCCTCTAGTAGACTCTGTAGTCCAGGTCATTGTGAGTGTGAAGTTTAATATAGTTCTCTTCAAATGCCACTTGGCCTTTCAAAAACTACTTCTTTTATCTTAACATTACTATTGCTGTGTGTGTGTGTGTGTGTGTGTGTGTGTGTGTGTGTGTGTGTGTGTGTGTGTGTGTGTGTGTGTGTGTGTGAGTGTGCGAGCGAACATGGCATGTGTATATTTGTCAGATACAGGAAAAACAACCTGCAGATGTGTGGCAAGAGCCAGACTGATGTGGTTTCCTGTGTGTGTGTGTGTGTGTGTGTGTGTGTGTGTGCGTGCATGCGTGCGTGCGTATGTGTGTTTTGAAGACAGATCAATACCCCCCCCACACACACACACACACACACACACACCCCCGGCTGCCATATTCATTTTGCCATATTCATTCCTTCACATTTGATTAAATCAGCTGATTAATGAAATATAGAAGTTTAAAGACTCAGCATTGTAGAGGTGGTATCTTTTATTGTACGATAGTCAAATTTAATTATGGTGAAAGAGTCTGAAATACACACACACACACACAAACATATATATTCCTTGTTTTTTTTTCCTTTATGAGAATTTACATAGCTTCAGCCTCAACCCATTGGCTATGGTGGTCATTGAGCAATGAACAATAAACACTCATTCATTCATTCATTAATTCATCATCCATTCATTCATTCATTCAATCCTGAAGGCAGAAAGGTTAATGAGGATCTGATGATGGAGTTAATCCAGGGCAGAAATGCAGGGATGCTCATGTAGACCTGAGGATGGTCTGGGCTGGTACACACTGCATCAGTGTAAGCTATTACACCCTGGACTTTACCTTTGCACAGTAGAGGCCCTCCAGAGTCCCCCTGGAGAGAGAGAGAGAGAGAGAGAGAGAGAGAGAGAGAGAGAGAGAGAGAGAGAGAGATCTGTATCCAGTAGTGCTGGCAAAATTAACTGATTAATCACGTGATTAATCCAAAAAATTTAACTCGGATTAAAAAAATTAACTCAGATTAATCCTGATGGATATGGTTCCACTTTCATGGCATGTATTATGATACATTTCAGATAGAAAATGGAACGGTTATCAAGTCAAACTATACAAAGATTATGGCCTAGCTCCTGACTGTCCAACAACATGTTTGGGGAATCCTTTGGGGTAGGGGACAGGTGTGAATTGCCCCATTTGAGGCGAACAAAGCCAACTATTCAGTATCAGGGCCTTTACAGGGCAAAATAAGGATCCAATATACCCTAGCATCCAAATTCTTACTGGAGGAAATGAGTTGCGATTAAAAGTGATTAATCACGATTAATCTTTGAAAAATTTTGTGATTAATCAGATTCATTTTTTTAATCGTTTGACAGCACTAGTATCCAGCAAACTCAGAATGACTAACCAGTTACAGTAGGCTATGTGATGATCAGTCAAAGGTACAAATTACTGATAGACATGGCAGTATCACACACACACACACACACACACACACACACACACACACACACACACACACACACACACACACAGTATGTGACAGAAGTCTTTCCCAGGTGGAAGTGCATATAATTTTGGTGCTGTTGAAGTGTTGTACAGACACACACACACACACACACACACACACACATATACATACATACGTGACAGAATCCTTTGCCCTTGCTGGTGGAGGTGCATATCATGTGAGTGCTATTAAAGTTCTCCCCCCACTTCTGTTCACATGTCTGAAGGTTCTCTATTGGAACCTCAGCCTCCTGCAGCAGCGGTTCTACTCGAGTACCGGGCTTCTTAACCCCCCAGCCGGCGATCCAGCACTTCCCTTTCTTAGGAACCTTCCAGTCCTTTTTAGGCAGTTTCATCAGTTTCACACTCTTAGTCAGTTTGGCCTTGCTCTTCAGCTGCAGGACACAGACACTCATTTCAGCTGTTTTATATTTTAGATTAATGAAGTCTCTCTCTCCTTCCCTATCTCTCTCTTTCTCTCTCTCTCTCTCTATCTATTTATCTATCTCTCTATCTATTTATCTATATAGGTATGTATTCATCTGATATAAGTGGATTATGCCACAGGTATTCGAATGACTATTTTCTCATACAATAACTAAAGGCTTTTTTCACAGTTGTTATTTTTTACTTTTGAGCATTTCTCAAGATTGTCAAAACTACTACTGCAATCTCCACATCATCTAGACCAGTGTTTCTCAAACTTTTTCAGACCGAGGACCACATTGCCCCCCAAATAATTTTCAGGGACCACCTTCCATCACACCCCTCGCCAAGTCACATGCTGCTACCCTTTAACCAAGTCATTTATACAGTAGGCACTTCAAATGATTTAATAAACAGTGAATTACGGTTCTGCTTCTTATATTCAGGGAACAACTAATCTTTGACCTTCAAATAATGACACAGGCTAAATTCACATATCATTATGGTAATGAACTCGCGGACCACTTGAGCTTGCTCACGGACCACCAGTGGTCCCCGGACCACACTTTGAGAACCACTGATCTAGACACAGACCCACCCACTTTACTGTGATTGAGAGATGATTGAGAGAGGCACCAAACAGACTACTGTAAGAAATACTCTTTGAAACCTTTTCTCCCTGTTAACTGATTGGATGTTTCTGTAATATTCAGTATTTACAAATGTAGTTCTTCTGTGTGATGTCATGTGTGTACCTGGAGGAGCATGATGTCATAGTCAAACTGCTGTGGCTTTATAAACTGGGGATGTTTGTGGGCTTGTTTCACCTGGATCCTCTGCTGACTGGGCTCCACCTGATAGATATTATGGGCCCCCAGAACCACCTCAAGGGTACCAAACCTTCAGAACACACACACACACACACACACACACACACACACACACACACACACACACACACACACACACACACACACACACACACAAATACACAAAACAAACACAAAACACATTATCTTTCCAACGTTTTACATTTTAGTTTCTCCCTGACTGATGTCATGACTGCCTGAAAACCCCCTTCAAGGGATCAGTCACCTGAGTCACCATTAATCAGTGTTCTTAGACCTGGAGAAATATTGCATCAACAAATACATGTACAGTGCTCCTTCCACCAGCTTAACACACACCATAAGCACCCGTATCTTCTCTCACACACACACACACACACACACACACACACACACACACACACAGAGAGAGAGACACACACACACACACACATTTACTTGCTACAGTGTGCAGCAGTCAGCACGTAGTCCTCTCTGACCAGTATTCCTCCACACCTATGCTTTCTCTGGGGTGTCTGTAGTGAGGCCATGTCCACACACACACACACACACACACACACACACACACACACACACACACACACACACACACACACACACACACACACACACACACACACAGAGAGAGACACACACACACACACACATTTACTTGCTACAGTGTGCAGAAGTCAGCACGTAGTCCTCTCTGACCAGTATTCCTCCACACCTATGCGCTCTCTGGGGAGTCTGCAAGGAGGCCATGTCCACACACACACACACACACACACACACACACACACACACACACACACACACAGACACAAGCACACACACACACACTTACTTGCTACAGTGTGCAGCAGTCAGCACGTAGTCCTCTCTGACCAGTATTCCTCCACACACGTGCTTTCTCTGAGGTGTCTGCAGTGAGGCCATGTCCACACACACACACACACACACACACACACAGACACAAGCACACACACACACACACACTTACTTGCTACAGTGTGCAGCAGTCAGCACGTAGTCCTCTCTAACCAGTATTCCTCCACACACGTGCTTTCTCTGAGGAGTCTGCAGTGAGGCCATGTAGGGTCTGGAGTGTTTCTTTGCCTCACGGCCCCCAAAGATGCCACTCTGCACGGCGCCTGATAATCACACAGAATACATCATTTATGAGCTATTTATCAGTGACATTCTCAACACATCTCAAATGGCCTCTTCTGAAACACTGAGTCTAGAAATGCATGTTCAGAGTGTCTATGATATGTTTCTTGTTATTATGTTACTGATATCTTACTGTCTACTGCTACTGATATCTATTATCATACTGGATATCTTGATATCTATTTGCACTTGTGTCCTAGTCATGTCAGTTTGTGATGTCTTAAATACGGTTATATTTAGTTGTATGTTCGCTTTGACTTTGACTTTCATTCTGACCAGAGCATATCAAACAACACAACCTAAATATACTTTTTAACGTCACTTTTGAACGTCACACATTTGAACGTCTACTACTGCTTCCACAGTCTCATTTGTTTCGCGGTAATCCCACTTGCATTATGGCTAGTGTCGGGTCCACAAAATAGAAACTGAAAGTAGGTATAACTGAAATCGCATTTATTACCGGCTTGTCAGACAACATAGTGCACAAAAATGATCATCTTTGGTTCGTACTTTTGGTTTGCAAATAAATTAACAGTGATTGTTGAGAATGTACAATGTAGGTGGAGCTCCGGAGATAGAAAAAAAAGAGTCTTGCCTGGTGTCCCTTTAAGATGTCGCTCTGCACTGTACCTGATAATCATTCAGTGACATTTTGACCACAGCTTAGTAAACAACTTACTGTATACAAATTTACTTTTGAAGTGGATTTGTTCTCTAATTTCCTCATATTGGAGTGGCACATATCTACTACTACTAACATTCCCCTAAGTAAGATCTCAGTCTTGCCTTTTGAAGTTTATTTGTTGTAGTCATATCGGGGATTATTCATCCACAAATACCAATGAAAGCCTCTAACATACTTGCAGCATACTGCCCGCCCCACCACCCCCATCATCATACCTACCCCACATACAATACACAAACACCATGCCCATTTCTCCAACAGCACACAAACACCCTGCCTATTTCTCCACAGGCACCAGCACACAAACACCATGCCCATTTCTCCAACAGCACACAAACACCATGCCTATTTCTCCACAGGCACCAGCACACAAACACCATGCCCATTTCTCCACAGGCACCAGCACACAAACACCATGCCCATTTATTTCTTCAACAGCACACAAACACCATGCCCATTTCTCCACAGGCACCAGCACACAAACACCATGCCCATTTCTCCACAGGCACCAGCACACAAACACCCTGCCTATTTCTCCACAGGCAACAGCACACAAACACCATGCCCATTTCTTCAACAGCACACAAACACCATGCCTATTTCTCCACAGGAAACAGCACACAAACACCATGCCCATTTCTCCACAGGCAACAGCAAACAAACACCATGCCTATTTCTCCACAGGCAACAGCACACAAACACCATGCCCATTTCTCCACATGCAACAGCACACAAACACCATGCCCATTTCTCCACAGGCACCAGCACACAAACACCATGCCTATTTCTCCACATGCAACAGCACACAAACACCATGCCCATTTCTCCACATGCAACAGCACACAAACACCATGCCTATTTCTCCACAGGCACCAGCACACAAACACCATGCCCATTTCTTCAACAGCACACAAACACCATGCCCATTTCTCCACAGGCACCAGCACACAAACACCATGCCTATTTCTCCAACAGCACACAAATACCCTGCCTATTTCTCCACAGGCACCAGCACACAAACACCATGCCTATTTCTCCACAGGCAACAGCACATTGTCCCATCTCTCCTGTCATTCCTCTTTCTGAACAGGACTCCTCCTATCTGGCCACTTTCCTACTGCACTTCTCTACTTCTGATACAAGGCACAATTTCACTTCTGTACTTCTGCTACAAGACACAATTTCACTGCATTTTTTATATTACCACTAGTAATGTGACAAATAAAAACTTCTTGAGTAATGAACTGCATTAAAACTGGCCTCAGCGAGATGTCTTACCGGACAGAGAGAGATGAGAGAAAAGCAAAAGCACCAACATCCTCCAACACTGAAAGACACAGTCTGCACATACACAATCCACATCACACCTACTTATACACACACACACACACACACACACGCGCACACACACACACACAGTACGTGCGAACATGCATGCACACATACAGTACACACAGATCCACAATCCCAGTCACACTGTTGACCACACACACACACACACACACACACACACACACACATATATATAGAGTAAACGTTTCCTTTTGAACATGTCACTGTTTCTCTTAGATGATGGTGTGTTGTGTTATGTGTGTCATGCTCAGTGCAGCCATTTCACACCTTTTATTTTGCAGGCTTCAGTGAGCAGCAGTTACAAGAAAGCTGAGGGGGCACTGGGGCAACCACACGCTGATTTCTACTGTTGCATCTGTGTGTGTGTGTGTGTGTGTGTGTGTGTGTGTGTGTGTGTGAGAGAGAGAGAGAGAGAGAGAGAGAGAGAGAGAGAGAGAGAGAGAGAGAGAGAGGTTTTATCTTCATACTGATCTCTTTCATGTTCATTCCTCTAAACCTCAGCCACCTCGACGGTTTCACTCTAATCCTTATGACACCTAACAATAGTCATCCTTAAGGTGCATTACAATGCTGTTAACTGGGTATACACCAGGAGGCTGTTGCCACTTAGAGGAGAAATCTAGTGTAAATTAATCCACAGCCCTGTTCTCAGTCAGCATTAGTAATTGGTCTGCTATTTGGTCTATGTAGCGTCAAATGTTCTGGTTCTTTTTCTTAAAGACAGCATTCAGGTACCTGAAACAACAGGGCTATTGACCGATTCACACCAGATTTCTCCTTTAATGATGTTTTCTGTTCCCTTTATCTTAACTACTTTATTTATAAACCATCTACTACTGCTTCCACATGTTTCCAGTTGTTTAGAAATAACTTCTGAATGTGTTTATTAAGCATTTACAATGTCTTTTCAAGTGAATTTACTAAAAAGTTGTCTACTGAATTGCAAATCACTAACTAAACATTATGCAACAATTTGTTAATGGTCTGGCCTTCATACCTTATTATCTAATTTGTTTGCCAACACACACACACACACACACGCACGCACGCACGCACGCACGCACGCACGCAGATATGCACACACACAAACACACACACACACACACACTGTTTCCTTAGTACTCAAACAGGAAATGCTACAATGGGTTGTGGTTGGGGGCTTGTTGGAGCTCAAAGTTTAACAGACTGCTGCAGGTGAACAGAATTGCCCCCCACCCCTACAAACACACACACACACACACACACACACACACACACACAGTTTTATTCCTGGCCAGTAAGAAGAATGTGTGTGAGGGAAGTGGTTGAGCTCTGTTCTCTCATGCCCACAAGTGCTCTTGGGCAAGATGTGTTTTATGGTGATGTGGCAGACACTCCACTGTTCTGGGTCAATGTGTGTTTTACCTCACCGTGTGTTCACTATGTGTTTCATTAATTCATAATCAGGATAAATACAGAGACTGATTTCCCTCACTCAGTCAAAAGAGCATAGAGTTTATACTATACATACGCATATACTCTGTATGTACACTATAGTTTAGTACTCTGTATTTATTGTGCTTATATGTGCTGTATGTTTTGCTGTCATTGAACATTTGGTGTGTATGTGTGTGTGTGTATTTGTAGAATTTTGCAGAAACAGCCAGGAAAAAAAAATAAACTGTTTGGGAACTCAGTATAAGAGATTTTTACAGTTTATTTTTAACCGAGGTCTTCAGCACTAAGACTTTAGTGGTTCAAAAGTCGCTGTCTTGTTTCCTCATCACCTTGTTGACCCAGGGCAGGAAGGCAGAGACTCTGGTGTAGACCTGAGGATAGGATCCCTCAGTACAGTCTGGGTGGGTGAAGGCATCAATGCCCACAACTACAGTATTGCACACCAGAGGCCCACCTGAATCTCCCTGGGGAGAGAGAGAGAGAGAAAGAGAGAGAGAGAGAGAGAGAGAGAGAGAGAGAGAGAGAGAGAGAGAGAGGAAGACAGAGAGCGAGAAAAAGAAGAGGAAGAGGACGTAGAAGAAGAAGAAGAAAGAGAGAGAGAGAGAAGAGAGAGAGAGAGAGAGAGAGAAGAATTCTTATTAGAATTTAGACATATTATTATCTAGATGTCAATGTCAAGCCTGACTATATCCTGACTTTAGACTACAGCTACAGTCTTGTCTCTATGAAACCAACACATAGACTGAGAACAACAGACTTCCAGGACCAGAAGATGAGACCGACGGACAGAGATGAGATACTTTACACACACACACACACACACACACACTCTACACACACACACACACACACACACACACACACACACACACACACACACACACACACACACACACACACACACACACACACAAATACACACACACCTGGCAGAATCCTTTGCCCTGGCTGGCGTTGCTGCACATCATGTGTGTGGTGTTGAAATGGTGCTGCCAGAGGTTCTTGCACTTCTGTGGGGTCTCCACGGTGACAATGGCCTCCTGTAGGAGTGTCTCAGCCTGAGAGTTTGACCTCTTCATCCCCCAGCCAACCACCCAGCACTTCACCCTCTCAGGCACCTTCCCGTCCTTCTTAGGCAGCCCCATCAGTTTCACACTCTTACTCAGCATGGCTTTGCTCTTCAGCTACAGGGGCAGAGACAGAGAACGACTCATATCAGTCACTCATTTATTCATTAGAAATACATTCTATCTGCAGGGGCAGGACACAGAATGCTTTACATCAGTCATTCATTCATGTGTAACGGAGGCCAGCTAGCTCGGCGGTAGTACGTGTAAATCCTCATCAACCAATTCCATGGGCGCTTCTAACACGCTGAGTTGGAAGCTTGGGCTTTTGGCTCAGTTGGTTAGAGCATTCCACTCCCAAGCCGGGAGTTTGTAGCTTGTGGGGTGGCGGGTTTGAGACTCGTGTGCGGTGCGGACCGCCACCGGCTACACATGCATTGAATGTAACTAAAATGTATTGCAACTAAAACGTAGACACGGTAAGCAAGTGTTTAAAACATTATAGAAACATGTGGTTCCGTTTTGAAAGAGGTTATGCTGTTGGATTGGGGCACTATTTTCATAAAAAAGATCCGCAAGGCTGCATTCTAATGAGCATTGATAAAGAACCAACGAATGCCACAGGTGTCCTGTTATCTAGAAATAACACACACCCTAACAGCCAATCAGAAGACAGTATTCCATTCCACCGAGTGATAAATATATACTGTATATAGGCCTATATATATAATGTCTGATGTTATGTTATGTTATGTTATGTTATGTTATGTTATGTTATGTTATGTTATGTTGATATGTGAGGGTTGTGTACCTTGAGAAGCATGATGTCGTATTCAAACTGCTGTGGGTCTCTGAACTGAGGATGTCCATGAAACTTTCTCACTTGGATCCTCTGCTGACTGGACTCCTTCTTGCTGATGTCATGGGCCCCCAGAACCACCTCCAGGGCCCGGTAATCTGGATCAGAACGGCTGGGGGAGGAGTTTGGACAATGTTAGAAAATATAAAATGACATTATGATTTTTTTTTTTTTTTTGAAATACATTTAACATTTGTGTTGTATAGCTGTCTGTAGAGGGTGGATTGGGTGGGGTGATTAATGAAAATAATTATTTAAGAAAAAAAGCAGAATAAGAAATATTTATATAATAGGCCTACCGGTAATTGACTTATTTTGAACAGGGTGAAATGTCAAAATGTGGCTTGCCTTCCGCCCAGATCTTGCACATCCACAGGGAGGCCACACACACACACACACACACTCACTTGTAACAGTGTGCAGCAGTCAGCACGTAGTCCTCTCTGATCAGCACCCCTCCACACACATGGTGGCCTCTGACCTGTAGAGAGGCCATGTAGGGTCTGGAGTGGGGCTTCGCTTCTTTACCCCCAAAGATGCCACTCTGCTCCGCAGCTGATTATCCACAAACATCCCCCAGACACAAAGTAGGTTATTCACATGCACAATGTTGCTGAATGCTTGACTACAGCATGCAAACACACCAAATTTACAGTATGATTTATATTTTATATTTCTATGTTATTATCAACTGATAATGTAGAAATAATGTAAATAAATTAGAAAATGAATAAGCCCTCTGGTGAACTACCTTACCTGAGAGACAGAGATGGGAGACAAACAGAAAGACCAACATTCTTCACTGCCGAGCAAAAAGGGTCTCTTACACACACTAACCATCGCACCTATTTATACGGAGCTAACCACACACACACACACACACACACACACACACACATACACACACACACACACACACACACATACACATACTCACAGACACAAACACACACACACACACACACACACACACACACACACACACACACACACACACTAGATAGTTGTTTCCTCTACTCTTTGTTCACCCCTGTCCTATCTCCGGCCTCCTCAGGCAAACTTGACTGTTTTCTCCTAGTGCAGTCATTTCAGTCCTTCTGTACCTATTGACCACCTCCATACACACAGTCATTTCAGTCCAACCTATTGACCACCTCCAGCCTCAAGGCTTTATACAAACCGCCTGCCTGTTGACCACCTCTGAGTCATGGCTTCATACTGAAGTCATTTCAGTCCTGACTGTGGACCACCCCCAACCTCAAAGCTTCAGACAGACAGACTGCTCAACCATGGACAGACCACTTCAAACACTGAATACTTTATTTCATCTTCACTTGGGCTACATATACTGTATTGGTCATGAATGGACACAAACTACTTTGTACTGGGAGAAGATAGATGAATGAGAGATCATGTTTCAAATCAGACAGTAGGTATAAGGTATTGCATCATAAATAGCTGGGTTTCCATTCTTCTGTGAATTTCATATTCACACAGAAATTTGACAAAAAATATGTGTATCTGCATGCCATGAACTGTGACTAATCACGTGACCTGTTCTGACTAGCTGTGGGATCTATGTCTTTATGTACAGAAATGTCGTACTCACAATCCATTTAGACATTGTGCAGCAGTCAGCACGTAGTCCTCTCTGATCAGCACCCCTCCACACACATGGTGACCTCTGACCTGTAGGGAGGCCATGTAGGGTCTGGAGTGTTTTTTTGCTGTATGACCCCCAAAGATGCCACTCTGCTCCGCAGCTGAAGGGGACGATAACACATCCACTCAGCTTGCTGTAGACTTACAGACATAGGATCTAATTTTATGGATTTATTTACAATTTTGGTTTTTACAACATAACTTTAAAGGGCAATAAAAACAGTCTTACCCACTCTGCAGTCTCCCTTAGGCAAGTTAATTAATATGCCAGGCCATCGATGTGTACGTCCAAGCTGATACAATCATCTCTGAAGTACAACTACCCTTGAAAAGTGTTATATTTTGCCTACATTGTTCCCTGTTTGTCGCAAGGTGTGCAAGGCAGCGGATTGATATTACCTCCGCTACCTAGCCTTGACGTTAGGTTTTGCCTTATCCCACTAACGTTAGGCTCTGTCTATCGTCATATTAGTCAAACAACTAACCTGAGCAAGGTAATATTCCGCTGCTGCTGAGAAAGTAGTCCCTCAAAATGTAATGTTATCATAGCGATTCAAGGGTAGTTTTTCTTTTACGATGTTTTTTAATCAACACCGATGACCTGGCATATTAATGTATTTGCTTAAAGGAGACTGCAGAGTGGGTAAGACTGTTTTCATTGCCAGGCTAGCACTGTCCACTCACTTGCGTTAGCCTAGCACCAGCAAATTCAGCTGATAGAAGGACTGGATGAAATGAGTTGAAAACGGTCTCCAATGACAGATATCACTCAGGCTTACTTGGAAATGAGGTTTAACATAGAAAATTCTGAACCACCCATTTAAGTTAATAGTTCGGACTACAGTGAATCATAGTCCTGTAGTATGAGCTTGCTGACTGCTGCTAGCGTGGGGAATGGAACTATTTGGAACAACATACAGCAAACGTGAACATAAATGAGAAAATGACGAACATTATGCGCGAATCCAACATCAGCATACTGTATATTTACTTTCAATCTTGAGTTAGTGTAAGCTGCTGGTTCACTGTTAGGTCTATGTTGATCCAAATACTTTCATTGTCCCTCCACTGAAGAATACAGCGCAGGCTGTACAGGACTATGGTTGAATGATACCAATCAATCACTTGAAGTCAAAAGCCTTATATTACCTGAGACATGAGATGAGAGAGAAGCAGAACCACCAACATTCTTCACCGCAAAGCAGGAGTGTCTCACACTCACACACTACGCATCTGTCCTATTTATACACAGAGCAAACCACACACACACACACGGAGTATACACAGTCTCACGCACGCATGCATGCAATATACACATTCAACCACACATACAGACACACATGGAGTATATACACACACACGGTTTCAGTCTCACACACACACACACACACACACACAAAAACACACATTGCCCACACATACACACTCTCTTAACATGCTATTTATTTCTTTGAGGAGTAAAAAGCACAAGAATTGTTCTCTTATACCCCCTATAATGAGATGTAATAAAGGCAATCTTAACCACACACACATACACACACACACACATGCACACACACACACACACACACACACACACACACACACACACACACACACACACAGACAGGAAATGGGTTGTGGGACAGTCTTTGTTGCTGGAATACAGTCTTCAACAGACTGCAGTGCAGCAGTTATTACAGCAGTTATGCTTTATTACAGTAATACAGCCCCAACAGAGTACATTGATTACACAACTGGCATTCTCCTATTTTCCTCTTTCCCCTCACACACACACACACACACACACACACACACACACACACACACACACACAAAGGCTAATATGTTTCTCGGTTTAATTATGCTAGTGATCTTTAAGATGCATGGTGTACCTGGGGAAATGGGTAAGATGTATCTATTGATACAGCCTATATCACCATCTGCAGCAGAAAATAGTTGGGAAGGTCTTTTTTGCCCTCCACAGTGGCAGGCAGGCATCAAAAACACCATAGAACATAGAGAAGGGGTCTGAACAGAAAAGGTCAATGAAACAGTCAAGTCTAAGTGCATATATTTATTTTTTTCAAGGCAATGACATCTGTAACATAGGATGTCAAAGGCGACTGCATGGACAGCAGCAAGCAGGGGCGACCTCTAACAGTGTCCTCTAAACAGTGACCTCTGTGACCTCTAACAGCAGTGACCTCTAACAGCAATGACCTCTAAACAGTGACCTCTAAACAGTCTAAGCAGTGACCTCTAACAGCAGTGACCTCTAAACAGTGACCTCTGTGACCTCTAAACAGTGACCTCTAAGCAGTGACCTCTGATCTCTAAACAGTGACCTCTAAGCAGTGACCTCTAACAGCAGTGACCTCTAAACAGTCTAAGCAGTGAACTCTAAACAGTGACCTCTGTGACCTCTAAACAGTGACCTCTAACAGCAGTGACCTCTAACAGCAGTGACCTCTAAACAGTGACCTCTAAGCAGTGACCTCTAACAGCAGTGAGCTCTAAGCAGTGACTTTTAAACAGTGACCTCTAAGCAGTGACCTCTAACTGCAGTGACCTCTAGCAACAGAAGCGGGAGCGCCTCCCCATGACCTCCTTGACCCAGGGCAGGAAGGCAGAGACTCTGGTGTAGCCTTGAGGATAGGATCCATCTGTGCAGTTTGGGTGGGTGAAAGCATCAATGCCCTCAACCCTCCCTCTTTACACATGAGAGGACCTCCAGAATCCCCCTAGACAGAGAGACAGAGAGAGAGAGAGAGAGAGAGAGAGAGAGAGAGAGAGAGGAAGGAAGAAGGGAGGGAGGGAGGGAGAGACATGGAGAGAAAGAACTCATTGTTATTCAACTAAGACCAAGATTTCTTATTCATATTAAATTGCCTGCATATATCAACTGCACATACACACACACACACACACACACACACACACACACACACACACACACACACACACACACACACACACACACAGGTTTAAAGTAACATGTAGTGTTTGGGGTCATTGGGCTTATAATGGTCCAGTTAAAGGAATTATCTGCAGTGAATCAACCTGTATCCCTGACTTAAGTGACTTCATTTCGTTCAACCCAGAGCAAAATGGCGAAACTGTAGTTAATGGGGACAGAAGCGGGCATATAAAATGAAACCAAATAATTTTCATATGCCCACATGTGTTAGCGTAGCCTGGCTTTACCTTCCTATGAAACTCCACTCAACAATCATTTCCCTCTGTCTGGCACTCCGGCCATTGGCATCGTTTGCAGAGATCAAATCTATACCGCGCTAAAATCAAGCTTTCTAGCCAAGGAGTTGTGAGAGATAAAGTTGGGTGTCCGTTGTTGTAGTGTTACTGTAGCTTAGCCTTCTTCACGCCTAAGTTACAATTGCAATCGATTTAATAGTTTCAAACTTCTACAGTTCACACCTCCAGCTTGCAAGCATTTATCAATGGTGAAATGCCAGACCCTTGTACGAAGCTAGTGTTAGCGTTGAATGCTGTTTCAGTATTTGGTCCGTCTTGCATGAAATTTGATCATTCTAATAGCTATCGACAGCACTTAGCAAGGTGAAACACCAGGGTTATAGGTTAATTCACTATGGATAGTTACTTTAAGGATGTTTAACATTACAGTAAATCACAAACACACACACACACACACACACACACACACACACACACACACACACACACACACACACACACCTGGCAGAAGCCTTTTCCGTCTTTGGTGGAAGAGCATATCATGTGGCGGGAGTTGAAGTGTTTTCCCCAGATACTCTTACACTGTGTCACCTCCTCCAGCCTCACTAGCGCCTCCTGCAGGAGCGCCTCAGCATGGGACCTAGGGCTCTTCATCCCCCAGCCCGACACCCAACACTCCTCCCCCGCAGGTAGATCCGTCACGTTCACACTCCTGCTCCACAGAGACTCCTTCACCTCCTCCTGCTCCTCCTCTTCCTCCATAGGCAGCTTTGCCATCTTCACACGGTGACCCAGGTTAGCTTTCCTCTCCAGCTGCAGGGAGACACACAGGCACCGAGAGTCACAGGGAGAAACACATTGCATCACTGCACAGCAAGACACAGCAGAACACAATGCAATATTGCACAACACAACACACAGCACTGCATGGCAAAACGCAACACATACAACACAACACTGCACAACACAGGACAGCACATACAGTGCAACTCCACATACAACACAATACTGCAATACAGAACACCGCACCACTGCACAACACAACACTGCACTGCACTGCACTGGACGACACAACGCAACACACGAACACTTTCTCACGTCTGTACTATGAGAAATGTTCTAGAACTGTACCTGGAGGAGCATGATGTCATATTCAAGCTGCTGTGGCTTTATAAACTGGGGATGTTTGTGGGCTTGTTTCACCTGGATCCTCTGCTGACTGGACTCCTTCTTATTGCTGATGTTATGGGCCCCCAGAACCACCTCCAGCGGACC
Source organism: Sardinella longiceps (assembly GCA_027497455.2). Classification (NCBI taxonomy): domain Eukaryota; kingdom Metazoa; phylum Chordata; class Actinopteri; order Clupeiformes; family Clupeidae; genus Sardinella; species Sardinella longiceps. The sequence continues at coordinate 3,268 of JAODXP020002082.1, read as the reverse complement.
AGAACTTCAGTTTAACACACACACACACACACACACACACACACACACACACACACACACACACACACACACACACACACACACACACACACATCTATCAATATAAAGCAGGGGTTCCCAACCTTTTTGGCTTGTTATCCTACTTTGACATTACAAAATTCTAGCAACAACGATATCCATGGCAGGGATAACGAGGTGACTGTTACGATGAAAATCATTTATGTCAATTGCCTGTTGAAGCCAAAACATGAACATTCTTGGAACATTTCACAATCTGTACTATCCTAACAGTCGACTGTGATCAACACCTATTATGTAGATTGAAGAAGCCAACTGGCAGCTATTACTACTACTACTATTACTACTACTACTACTACTACTACTACAGTAGTACTAACAGATGTGGGCATCAGGAAAAGAAACGTCCATGCCCTCAACATAGAGCTGTCTTGCTGTTTGCTCTACATTGCATTGATACAGCATCTACTGTACAGCACTTGGAAATGTGAAGCAACAGGCCTACAGGTTGATTCCCTCTGAATAATCCCTAAACACACATTACTACAAAGACATTTTTTATCTTGCTAGTTTGTGATAGAAATAGTCCTATTATTACCTCCGCCAAGGAGGTTATGTTTTCGGTTGAGTTGGTTTGCATTGGTTTGTCTGTCTGCCTGTTTGTTTGTCTGTCTGTCAGCTGGATAACTCGAAAAGAACTGCACGAATTTGGATGAAATTTTCGGACAATGTGTATATTGGGACCAGCAAGAACTGATTCGATTTTGGTGGTGACCGGTGATCCAGAACATGATCTGGAATTTATATTGTGTCTGTGACCACATTGCTTTGGCGGAGGTCTGCTCTTTTCTAGTTAGATACTGTAATGGGAAAACACACACACACACACACACACACACACACACACACACACACACACACACTTACTTAAGACAGTGTGCAGCAGTCAGCACGTAGTCGTCTCTGATCAGCACCCCTCCACACACATGCTTGCCTTGCTGGGTCTGCAGAGAGGCCATGTAGGGTCTGGAGTGAGGCTTCGCTTCTTGACCCCCAAAGATGCCACTCTGCTCCGCAGCTGTAGAGAATACGCAAGAAATCAAATACACACATACATCTACCATCACACACATACTGTACACACACACACACACACACACACACACACACACACACACACACACACACACACACATACAGACACAGTTTACCCACCAGACAGAGAGGCTTGGGTGAGGAGTAGTAACAGAAGCATTCTTCATCACTTAGGAAACACATCTAAACACACCGCACACATATATGCTCTCTTTATACCTAAAAAATACACACACACACACACACACACATACACAGATGCACATATGCACACAAACACACACACATGCATACAAATACACACACGTACACTCAGTGGAACAGCTTCTGGGAAGCTGGGGGGGGGGGGGTGGTTGTGTGCATGTGTATGACAGTGTCGGATAGTGTGTGTGTGTGTGTGTGTGTGTGAGAGAGAGAGAGAGAGAGACACAGAGGAAGAGTGACCCCTGCTATTACTGTGTGGGTTACTGGAAATTCCACACGTACAGTAATATAGACTGGCCAAAGATCACTGAGGAAGACAGACGAGGTGTATCGTATGTGTGGGTATCAATATACACCTTGACTTATGCAGGTGTGTGTGTGTGTGTGTGTGTGTGTGTGTGGGGGTGGGGCGGGGTTGGGATAGGTATAACGGTAATTACAGTAAATGGTTGAGAGGTGTATGTATGGGTATCAGTACTGTATGTACTGTGTGTGTTTTGCAGTGTGTGTGTATGTGTGTGTGTGTGTGTGTGTGTGTGTGTGTGTGTGTGTGTGCTTGCAGGTGAGAGGTGTTCTTAGCATCTGAATTCCCCTGATGCGCAGCCCCTCTGTCTGGAGCATGTCCTGTTTTGGCCCCTCTGTGTGTGTGTGCGTGCGTGTGTGTGTGTGTATGTGTGTGCGTTTGTGTGCGCATGTGTGTGTGTGTGTGTGTGTGTGTGTGTGTGTATGTGTGCTTGTGTGTGTGTTTGTGTGTGCTTGCGGCAATGCATGTAGTGCTCGGTATGTTTGTGTGTATGTGTGTGTGAGAGAAAGAGAGAGAAAGAGAGAGAGTATGTGTATGTGTGTGTGTATTTCACTTTATTACACATAACACAAACACACACACACACACACACACACACACACACACACACACAAGAAACACCTGTTTCATACAGATTTTGTCGTGTCAGATTTACGATCTCTGGGCCAGAAATGAGACTCAAATACCTGGTGCACGACGTTACAAAAATACACCATTATAAACGTTGAAATCAAACTTCTTCCAAAAGGAAAAGAGTCCAGGCAAAGTCAGGGGCATTACACACACAAAGTTAAGGGCATTACACACGCTATGAAAAAAAAAAAAATTATTGGTATATGAGAACTGAGATGACTTCCATCTACCCGAGTATTAGTAGGTCACACACAAAAAATATTCTTCATTTCATGTTGAGTCCAGCTGTCCTGTTTCTGTCAGGTTAACACACCTGTGTATGAGTGTATCTGAATGTTGTCACCTGTTACAGTAAGACTGGAATGTTCTTGCTGCAGAGAACGCTCAGACTGATGTGGGAATTACCTGAGTCTAACACAAGAGGGCGCTCATGATTGTGAATCTGTCCTCTTGTTTGCCACTCAGCAAGAGCCATTTCAAACAGCCTGCACTGAGTCTGCTGGAGCAGTTACTACTATCATGTGTGCTACAATATTTTAAAGCTGTTTTGAAAACCACTTATTGTCAGTAAATATTTGTTTCTGTGTGCAAACTAATGAAGACTCTGGCAGTCTCTCTGTGTGATTAGTAGGGTCTGATCTGATCTCATGGGGAGGATGAAATAGTCTGGACTCAATCAACTCAAGTTTACAAGTTTATTAGAGGATAACCCCTTGAGATGTACCATCTCATTTTCGAGGGGGTCCAAGTTCAACAATACATGACATACCCTTATTAATATAACATAAAAATATCTAAGAGACAAAACAAGACACCACAAACATAAACACATTCACACTCCACACATAGCACCCCAAACCCCAACCCCAATCCTTACCACCATCAATATACTTGCGACATATACGCATATAAACAGATCAAGTACACAAAGTGCATTTGCAGGCATGTGAACTGTACACAACACGTAGAAACATAGATTTGACACGACACTCCTCTCTAAGCAGAAAAAATGCA
>JAODXP020002081.1:20000-22500 GCA_027497455.2 Sardinella longiceps | reverse complement strand
AGAGGAGGAGGAGGATAATTAGGAGTATTTCAGGCATATGCTCCCTGTTCTCTCACTGAGCCAAGCAGGAATACCTGTCTTCAAGCGTGTGTGTGTGTGTGTGTGTGTGTGTGTGTGAGGACAGGCAGAGGCAGAGATGGACGTGTACCACCCATTCTCCAATAAAATTGCACGCTTCTCCTTTACCTCTACCTCTTTAGCCCATAAATACCCCCCCCCCACTCTCTCTCTCTCTCTCTCTCTCTCTCTCTCTCTCTCTCTCTCTCTCTCTCTCTCTCTCTTTCTTTCTTTCTTTCTTTCTTTCTTTCTTTCTTTCTTTCTTTCTTTCTTTCTTTCTTTCTTTCTTTCTTTCTTTCTTTCTTTCTTTCTTTCTCTCTCTCTCTCTCTCTCTCTCTCTCTCTCTCTCTCTCTCTCTCTCTCTCTCTCTCTCTCTCTCCTCCTTTTCTCTCAATCTCATCTCATTGAAAGTTTGATACACACACATATAAGGACATTTTTTGACATTGTAGGCTGGAGCCACACACACACACACACACACACACACACACAGGTCCTGGTGCAGGTGGGACGTGAGCGGGTGTTTCCAGTAAAGCGCGCACACACACACACACACACACACACACACACACACACACACACACACACACACACACACACACACACACACACACACACACACACACACACACACAGGTCCTGGTGCAGGTGGGACGTGAGCGGGTGTCTCTTGTAAAGTGCTCCAATCAGGCGAATAATCCTGTTAACCGCTCCTCAACTCATGCCCCTATTCGGCCCCCACGCTTGTGTGTGTGTGTGTGTGTGTGTGTGTGTGTGTGTGTGTGTGTGCCCATCAGCTGGGCTGCACTGACCGTCCCTACCGCTGCCGCTGCTACTGCAGTCTCTCCTCCTCTCCTCTCCTCTCCTCTCCTCCCTGTTCCCTCTTTCTTATCCCCTCATCTCTGCACTCGTTCCTCTCTCAGCCCCCATCCATCCCTCCATCTTCTCCTCCTACATCATCTATCCCCATCATTTATTCCCTTACTTATTTACTCTCTCAGTCTCTCTCTCTCACACACACACACACACACACACACACATTTTCTGTTCTCTGTAACACTCGCATAACACACACACACACACACACACAATCCACTGGAGCTCACAGCATCCACCTCTCCCTCTTCTCAAATTGCGTCCGGAATAGAGAGACGAGAATACACAAGCATACGTTTGCACACACACTCTTTCTCAACAACACCCATACACACACAAACACAAACACAAACACACACACACACATGCACAAATAGGGAGCAGAAGCAGCGATACTTGCCTTCTTTGCTCTCCTCTCGTCTCCTCTTCCGATCGTCTGTGTTTGCCAGTGTTCTCTGGTGCTCCGCGCAGTTCCCGCTCCGTTCAGGCGGAGAGAGCGTGTGTGTGTGTGTGTGTGTGCGCGCTCGTGTGTGTGTGAGAGAGAGAGCAACAGCAGAGGGAGGGGTGAGCGGGAGCTAGAGATTTCACATCTCACTCTGCTGCTGCTACTGCTGCTGCTGCTGCTGCTGCATTACTCTGAGTTACAGAGCAGCAAAGCAGCTCCCCTCTGTGTGTGTGTGTGTCTGTGTGTGTGTGTGTGTGTGTGTGTGTGTGTGTGTGTGTGTGTGTGTGTGTGTGTGTGTGTGTGTGTTGTGTGTGTGTGTGAGAGTTTGTGAAAGAGAGTGAACCAGAAAGAGTGATGTTGAAGGAGCAGATAAGCGAGGTAGCGAGCTAGCGACTGAACAGGAGGTCTGTGTGTGTGTCTGTGTGTGTGTGTGTGAAAGAGAGAAAGCGGGAGAGCGAGAGAGTGTTGTTAAATCTGCAGATAAGCAAAGAAGCTAGCAACTGAACGAGAACAGAAGGTCCGTGTCTTCTCTGCGCGCGTGTGTGTGTGTGTGTGTGTGTGTGTGTGTGTGAGCGCGAGAGAGAGATATTATTTTCTCTCCGTAGATGAGTCACAGCACTCTCTCTCTCTCTCGTTCCTCTCCTCCGACCCGATCTCTGCAGCGACGCTTTGCTTTTCTCCGCTCCGCTCTGTTCTGTTCCGTTCCCTTCACCGTGGCAACCACAGTCTAACGGCTGCCTTCTGCTGCAGACACTTTGGCTTTGTGTGTGTGTGTTTGTCTCTGTGTGTGTTGTGTGTGTGTGTTTGTGTCATGTGTGTGTGTGTGTGTGTGTGTGCAATTGTGTCTCCGTCTGCGTGCATGTGTGTGTGCGTGTGTGTGTGTGTGAGCGTGCATCTCTGCTAACCTGTGTGCATGAGTTTAAGTGCTTGCATGCCTGCAGTGAGCAGGTTTCACAGACATACACACACCATAGAGAGAGAGAGAGAGAGAGAGAGAGAGATGGTGAATATTAGGGGGTGGAAGGGTGTGTGTGTGTTTGTGTGTGGTGGGGGTGGGGGTGTGTGAGAGGGAGGGTGGGTGGGTGCGCACGCATGTGTGACAGAGACAGAGAAAGAGACGGG